>CAJHNH020002654.1:0-2500 GCA_905116865.2 Candidula unifasciata | reverse complement strand
AATTGGTTGGCGGTTCATAGAAACTGTCCCGCGGCCTACGGGTTGAAGAGACTGCACTAGGCAACAGACACATTGATAGTCTAAACTTACCAGGTCGGGACTTCAACCGACAGCGACCAATCGATGACAGATCTTTGCTGAAGGCTCCAGTGCACATCCACGCACAGTTTGATAGCCGGCTAAAGCAGAAACAACGAGTCTCAACCTTGATAAAAAATGCCAAACTGGCATCTACAAATGTCAACAATACTGTTATCTTTAATTATATGTGTCATTAATGGAGTAATTACTTGTTGACCTACTATGTAATTCTTGTTTACGTAAATATGTAACGATTGCAATAATCATATTCAAAATAATAAACACACAAACTTTGACACTAATGTCGTAACTACAGACACGCATTTTATGATGTACAAATGGATATTTCTAGTATTAACACACCTGTTTGGTATAAACCAGCTTTTCCCAATAAATTGGAATTTTCTTGTCTCTTCCTTATCTATCCTCATTCTCCTCCTCCTCTGTCACTTCCTTCAGATACCCCTTTTAAACGTTGGAGGAGACGTAAGGATCTTCTGTGTGCCGTTCTTAATTGAAAAAGTTGATCTTTACTCCATAGAGTCTCTTCCTTCTGCCGCCGCTTCCTTTTGTGTGTGTGTGTGTGCGCGCGCGCGTGCGTGCGTGCGTGCGAGTGTGTGTGTGTGCGTGAATAGTTTCCCCCTCACCCCTGTTCCGAGCTCATTCTATTTCTTCTACTCGGTTCTCTGTGTCAGTCGATACCAGGGCATTCTCGCCAGATAGTCAAACTATATCAAAGTTAAGGTAAGGTCCATTTCCCCCCGCCTTTCCGAGTATTGTGAATATAGGGCTTGACCTATATTTTTTATAAACCAATCGGCACTTGGTGGGTGTGTGGTCAGCCTCACACACTTGCACACACACTTCACAAGCCAAGTCCATGATCGTTGTGGTCTTTCTAGGCAGTTTAATGCTCAGCAGTGTGCCACAGGGAGGCTATACAGAAATTAAGAATCTGTGGACATCAGCAGCTAATGGCTATCATCACGAGAGCAGAAAGACTGCAGTGTTGGGGCACACAGACAGCATTGGTTGGGGCAAACAGACAGCTTTACAGATGACATAAAACCTCCATAAACAAAAGTGTTGATAAGAGCACAGCACGAGCCAGATCAAGACGACGGTGGTGAGATTAAATATATGATGTCCTGCTACCAACTAAAGATACAAAGAGGAGAGAGAGGACCAATCACAGAGATGATTGGAGGCGAATATCTGCAGCAATGAATATTGCGGACCCTGGCAAGAGCCAGAGTGGAGCTTCGAAATAACGAAAAATTACAACTCACAAGAGGATGACTGCAATATACAGCTATACTTCATGACATTATGTACTATAGCCAGGGGCCGCAATATAACCCGGCCATAAATATGGCCTAATGGCTGAACGCGGTTTCTGGGACCTCTGCACGGGTGATCCTCATCCACTTGGCACTTTGTGTCATCGGGTGTTTATCGCTTGTGTGGTGTCCTGGTGGGGTTAACATCTACTACTTCTACTTAAGGGATCGCACTTGCTGAAGAGCTTTGCCATTTGCTTTCTTCGACGCTGATACAGATTTGGAAATCAACGAAAAGCGATCAGCTACTCAATCTCCTGTAACAAAACTGAAACTAAAATTCAGAATTATGAAACCGCATTCATAACCCAAAGCAGTATCCGTCGAAAGAGTGATAACAAACAGTAATAGTAGGGCTTTAAAGGGGCTCATTCTAGACGCAGGTCAGTTTTGTGAGAACGCTACAAGCCCGGGAGTCCATGCTAATCTGTGTACTGACCAGACATTCACTGCTGTCAATAGTTGGGCAGAGAACTGATGAGCAACTATAGAAGAAGGCAATCTATATTCTTGTGTCCTCTCACGGGAAGGAGAAAACTGGGATAAATCGTGAAGCTGGCAGAATTTGAGAGGAAAGGGGCAGGGTAAGATCGAGAGAAAGGATTCTGGACAGTTGGACATTATAGCCTGGCTGAACATACGTTCCGGAAATTATTGAAAGTAACGGAAGATTGTGGATAGACATGACTACCAACGCCGCACGGCATGAGTTTGAAAAAGGTTGTGGATAGACATGACTACCAACGCCGCACGGCATGAGTTTGAAAAAGGTTGTGGATAGACATGACTTCCAACGCCGCACGGCATGAACTTTAAGAAGGTTGGGTAGGCAGGGCCTAGTATGCCGGTTTGCCCGCGGGACCGTAAGGATGTTGTTAAAACGGCACTGGGTGCAACACTTACATGTTTGATGGTTCCCACTGCCTGGCCACCACTGTCACGAGATAGAAGCTTACAGAATGTTCTGGATTCAATGTTCCCATCGTCTCCGTCCTTATTTATCCTGAACTCGAACTGCAAACAGTCTGACGCTCTAGAAATCGTTTTCAGCTTCATTTTAGAAGGACAAAATTCTAGAG
>CAJHNH020002653.1:32500-99491 GCA_905116865.2 Candidula unifasciata | reverse complement strand
CACTTTCGTGCTCATTCAATCTGTTTTTTTTCTGTTTCATTGACATGCACGCCAGCATATCCATGGGTACAAAATTATGTATTCCTGACCTGAGCCGTATCAAATGGTGCAAGCCACCAAAGGCCCTCCTATGTAGTGAAATGGAAACCAAAAACAGACCTACGGGTAGGCCACAACTAAGTTATAAAGATATGCAAACGTGACCTGACAGATACCAACACAGGCTCGGGGACTTAGGGAAAAAATCAGCTGCAGATCGATTACTATGCCGACAGAAAGTGCAAGATGGACTGTCGCATTTTTAAAGAAACCAAACGCAGCAAGCTATAGATAGGAGACGCCGGAGAGTGTGGGAATATCTACTTTTTGTGTGTGCATCCTGTGGGACATAGACTGTCACTTTATAGTCACGGCAGATGCTGTTCCCAAAGCCAGCGGCACATCTCCATAGTCCCCAGGGACTGACGCATACCATTAGGTAAAAGCTACTAGTTCAGATTTACGATTTTGTAATAACATTAAGTCCCATACTAATCGTGATATAACTTCACGAATGAAGCTTTCAGTGTAAAGGCGAAGGTAGCCAGCCTCATGTTAGATAATTCAGCTGGGATAATCGGGTAGTCGCGGTTTCAGCGTCACAGCACACTGGTAATCCCATAGCTGCTCCGTTCTTGTGCTAACGAAAACAACAAAGAATGTCTATCACTGTCCTTTGTTTAAAAAAATTAGAAAACAAATTGATAGTCTTAGCAAATCTAACATCAAATACGCTCATTATTAATGCATAAGGCAGCAGTCAGAAGTGCCAATACAAACAGTTCGATACCAGAAATGCAGTTCATCGTTGGTTAAAGTAGCAGTTACAGCAGATCAGTTGTTGCATACGCAATTATTCGCATAAGGCACCATCAGTGTTTTGGCAACAAACCATTTAGCATTTTATAAATCTGCAGTTCACAACACAAACCACTTTGGGAAGAGTCGAGAAGCATTCCCGAAGAAATCCCCGGCTCAGAGCGTTACGCCTTGCATTCAGCTGGGCGACGCAACTATATTGTTTCAGTCTACTTATAGAGGAAAATGCAGCAGCTAACTACAGTCACGAACAAAAGTCTGCCATGACTAATACACAGTACATATGCTTATCCGCCACACTGACTGGAAGTCTGCTGGTGTGAAATGTTAGGTTCAGACACATATAATCTATGACTTGTGAGAATTAGTAGCCAGGTCTCCTCTCCCCCTCCCCCCGCCCCCACCCTTTACCCTTCCGCGGGTCGCTTATCCTTTTTTTTTTTAAACATAAAATTCTGAATATATACAATAAAGTGGAACCTCGATTCTTCATTGATTCCCTTCTGGAACATTGTGATTTTTAAGCACAATTTTCAAGAAAAAAAAAAAAAACAATTCGGTTTCCGTACAACTTTTAGGTACGAATTAAATTTCAGAACAGACATTTCATTGTATAATTTAATGTTTCATGCGTGTAATTCAGTTTCCTTGTTCCAGTGATCTCTATTATTTTTCTTACAGGTTCCAGTAATAATTCCCAACTCATCATTGACTGGTGCTATGAAAACCAGCCGTTCCAGCGATTGATTAGCTCAAGCAAAGACTTATTCATACGTTTCCGGTTGATCAAAGTTGACGCTGATTGGATCGTGTTTAGGGCTAAAGTTACTGTTGGTTTTAAATCAAGTATGGATATATATTTGCTTATAACTTCATGTAAATTAAACATCCTCTCAGATATCTTCAGGCCTAGTAAATATATAATGCTCACTCCGTTTTTTATTGTTCAGTCACTGCTGGGTGGATGTTGCTGCCAATATTATGCTGATCTTCTGTATTTCCGGTATCCATTTCTTGGTATCCATTTTACATGGCGTCGACTGTGCGCCCTTCTTTTTCTTAAAGTCTGTGCCCGAGTGGCGTTGGTAGTCATGTCAATCTTCCATCTCGTGTACTTGCAGTCAACTCTGACACAGATGATCTTCCATACAATGATGTCAAACCGTCCAGCATCTGTTCTCCCAGTCTCCCTCTGCCTCTGCCTCTCTCCCCCTCCAACTTTCCTACCGTCACGATGTGACCCTTATGTGACATAAATTGGCAGAAGAGGGGAATGGCGATGGTAAAGGTAAGGGTAAAGTCGGGAGATGTAAACCAGCGTCATTGCATACGGTTATAAACCATAAGTGCTCTGCCACCAGTACGGACAGCTGATAAGAAACTGTTTGCCTGTGTCGCTGTCCGCATGTAATTCCGTAGCTACAGCGACGTTCCTCCATTTACCCCAGCGTGTTCACTCTGATACCCATTACCTAAGACCTAGAGGCTGAACCCCGGGAACCAACTGATTTCGAACACCGGCCGTGGGCTGCAGCGAGTCGCAGCTGGATTCGAAAGCGAGTCTCATATCGACTGCGCTAACGCGGCTTCCGAAATGGCAATAGTGATAATGATAATCAAAAAGTACAGATCAATTTAAAAAAAATCAATCTTTTTGGGAAATCGAGCCTTTAATTACCCGCCCGACAGACAAAAGTGCTTCTCATACCTCGTTACGATATCAGGTCTTACTTGTCCTGTTGTGTAAGGAAATACAATCAGGATACATAATTAGGTTACCTAAAAAGCAACACAAACGACCCTTTTCCATGCCTTCATCATACAGGGCAAGAGCTACATTTTATAGACCATTCGGCACTCGGTAGGTGATGTGGTCAACATAACGCCGGCTGCGTTTTACTTCCCAGGACTTAACCTGGTCCTATTCACATTTCCCGGCCCATCAACACACTGGCTGACCTTTCATTCATGCGTTCTCGGACTATTCTATGTCAGAGGGGTGTAACGTTCTATACTACACGATGACATAGCTTTAAACTACTCCAGAACATCTAGACCTGGCCCTAACCTAACCCCACCCACAGCCTGAGCCTAGGTTCCACGAGAGAATCTTTCTCTTAAGCTATTCACCATTATTCGCTTAATCTGCCTCTGCCTATTCTACTAGCGATCTTTCCAGTCGTCACGATGTTTTACAGTGCTCCTTTTCACATCACATGACAGACTTTATATACATATTTGAATAAATAATGTAACTACTCCAGTCCAGAAATGTCTTCATTGAACTCCTTCGTAACTAATGTTTTACTGCTTAAAGCTTGACTCCTTAGGACTAAAAATGGGTAAAGTAACTGCTAATATAGCTATTAATGGGAACATGCGTCTTTCTTCGCTGCAACATTTCTGCTGGAATAAGAATGTACTGTGGATATTTTTACACTTCTTCTGCAGTAGCTTACTGAAATTTTCTTAAATGTGTTTTGAGTTTCTTGCAGTGATAAATCCATACCCAATCTAGAGGTGAAATCAACGCCGACTATCTTCGCCTTTCCACTGCATAAAAAATCAGCCAGGTATGGTAGCATTTCCCTCATAAATCTGGCACTATGAAAAACAATGTTCTGGCTCATGCGTGCTTGCTCATCTAATAAACTGTCTGTCTGTCTGTCTGTCTGTCTGTCTGTCTGTCTGTCTGTCTGTCTGTCTGTCTGTCTGTCTGTCTGTCTGTCTGTCTGTCTGTCTGTCTGTCTGCCTGCCTGCCCTCCTGCCTGCCTGCCTGCCTGCCTGCCTGTCTGTCTGTCTGTCTGTCTGTCTGTCTGTCTGTCTGTCTGTCTGTCTGTCTGTCTGTCTGTCTGTCTGTCTGTCTGTCTGTCTGTCTGTCTGTCTGTCTGTCTGTCTGTCTACATGTCTGTCTGTCTACATGTCTGTCTATGAGTGTATGGCATGTATGAGTATTATGAGAGTGTGTGTATGTGTGCATATGTTATGAGTATAAGAGTATTATGAGAGTGTGTGTATGTGTGCATATGTTATGAGTATAAGAGTATTATGAGAGTGTGTGTATGTGTGCATATGTTATGAGTATAAGAGTATTATGAGTGTGTGTGCATGTGTGCATATGTTATGAGTATAAGAGTATTATAAGTGTGTGTGTATGCGTGCGTATGTGTTTACTGTACGTATGAGTGTAAGTATGTCATAAGTGTGAAAGATGTACTCTAACTGTATCTGCTGCTGTTGTTTTTGTCTCTCAACTCTAGCAACAGAGCCTGTCCACTGCGACTCTGGGCCGAGAAACTGGATCAAAGTGTCAGACTAGAGGTCTTGTCCAAGGAGCCTCCTTGTGGTAGTAGAGGAGTCGCAGTGTATGACGGTAAGCACAAGTAAATCCACTGCAGCAGCGGTTCCCAAATCTTGTTCGAGCCCCGACCCCAATTTTCAGAGGCAAAGTGGCCCACAGACAAATCCATAATAAATTTTGCTTGTTGGAAAGCAAAAGTAAACGACCCTTTTCCATGCCTTAAGTTTATGGGTATATAGGGCTAGACCTATATTTTATAGACTAGTTTACACTCGGTAGGGGATGTGGTCAACTTCACGCCAGCCGCCTTTACTTTCCAGGACTCTACTTGGTAGCCACTGAAGGCTTGTTCGACCTGGGAGCCAAGGTGATTTAAAAAAAAATCAAGTTCTGTCTCGAACCCGCGACTATCCAATCCGCAGGCGAGTTCTAAACGCTACACCACGGGAGCTCCCATACTTTTAGAAAAGCAGAATGGAAATTTACTGAACATATCAACAAAAAACAAAAACAAAAAAAAAGACTTGAGCACTTCAAAACAGACTTGAGCACTTCGAAAAAGACTTGAGCACTTCCTAAAAGACTTGAGCACTTCCTAAAAGACAAGTAAAAGACGAGGACTTCAAAAATGACTTGTGCACTTCGAAAAAGACTTGAGCACTTCCAAAAAGACTTGAGCACTTCCAAAAAGACTTGAGCACTTCCAAAAAGACTTGAGCACTTCCAAAAAGACTTGAGCACTTCGAAAAAGACTTTAGCATTTCGGAAAAGACTTGAGCACTTCCACAAAGACTTGAGCACTTCGAAAAAGACTTGAGCACTTCGAAAAAGACGAGGACTTCAAAAAAGACTTGAGCACTTCCAAAAAGACTTGAGCACTTCCAAAAAGACTTGAGCACTTCGAAACAGACTTGAGCACTTCGAAAAAGACTTGAGCAATTCATAAAAGACGAGTAAAAGACGAGGACTTCAAAAATGACTTGTGCACTTCGAAAAAGACTTGAGCACTTCCTAAAAGACTTGAGCACTTCCAAAAAGACTTGAGCACTTCCAAAAAGACTTGAGCACTTCGAAAAAGACTTGAGCACTTCGAAAAAGACTTGAGCACTTCGGAAAAGACTTGAGCACTTCCAAAAAGACTTGAGCATTTCGAAAAAGACTTGAGCACTTCCAAAAATACGAGGACTTTCAAAAAGACTTGAGCACTTCCAAAAAGACTTGAGCACTTCCAAAAAGACTTGAGCACTTCGAAACAGACTTGAGCGCTTCGAAAAAGACTTGAGCACTTCCTAAAAGACGAGTAAAAGACGAGGACTTCAAAAAAGACTTGAGCACTTCCAAAAAGACTTGAGCACTTCGAAACAGACTTGAGCGCTTCGAAAAAGACTTGAGCACTTCCTAAAAGACGAGTAAAAGACGAGGACTTCAAAAAAGACTTGAGCACTTCCAAAAAGACTTGAGCACTTCCAAAAAGACTTGAGCACTTCCAAAAAGACTTGAGCACTTCGGAAAAGACTTGAGCACTTCCAAAAAGTCTTGAGCACTTCGAAAAAGACTTGAGCACTTCGAAAAAGACGAGAACTTCCAAAAAGACTTGAGCACTTCCAAAAAGACTTGAGCACTTCCAAAAAGACTTGAGCACTTCGAAACAGACTTGAGCGCTTCGAAAAAGATTTGAGCACTTCCTAAAAGACGAGTAAAAGACGAGGACTTCAAAAAAGACTTGAGCACTTCCAAAAAGACTTGAGCACTTCCAAAAAGACTTGAGCACTTCGAAACAGACTTGAACACATGGAAAAAGACTTGAGCACGTCAAGAAAACAAAATGTTCAGTATAGTGTCAATCTAAATATTGTTAATTTATTGCACATACAAAGGTGCCGCCTCCATAGTGTAGCGGCTAGATGCTCGCCTGTGGGTTGGGGGGTCGTGGTTTTAGGTCCTGAAGGATCTAGATTTTTTTTTGACCTAGTGGAAATAGGTTCCAGGTACACCCCTGGGAAGTAAAGGTGGACGGCATAATGTTGACCACATCCCCTACAAAGTACTAATTGGTCTATACAATTAGGGTTGAGCCCTATACGCCCAGTACACATGAAGACGTGGGGAAAAAAAGTCATTAGCTTTGCTTACTACATTGTTAATACGATGATTGCAAGTAAAAATTATTAACAGGCTTATATATTTTTTTTTTTTCCAAGGGCTAAGGCCCTCCCCACACAAATAATAAGAAAAAAAAAACATTTGCAAAACCCCTAAGTAGTTTATAAATTTCATAGCATTTCATATATTTTATATTTCTTTGGCCATTCAACGTATAATAGTTATAATAATTACTACTGTTATCATCAGTATTATTACTACTACTATAAAAAAAGGCTTAGGTTTCCTTGTGTCAGTAGGAACATATAAAGGCTGCTTATTCCGTGTGTTTTCTATGTGTCAACACCCGTGAGCAACTGTGTGTATAGAATAAAGACAACTGCGAACTAGACCGAGCACTTATATCTGGGAAAAAAATATATTGAACATTGCAGCACACAGAATATTGGCTAAATATTTTGCTAAATTATTTCAGGTTATGATTTGTCGTCTGCAATGATTGGCTTCCTGTGTGACAGAACAGTGTTTGCTAGCTCCACCCACAACTTGCTATTAAACCCAGTCAATGACAATAACACAAAAGTTGTTTTCGTAAAGATTTCTGCTATTGGTAAGTTGTAAAAAAATTATGTATTATAAATAATTTTTTTTTTCTTTTTAACGTTCGCAGGCTGTAAACTCCAGGATGGAGATTTGATTGTTATTCACTTCTGGGCTTTATTTTGTTCTGTTCCAGAACTTGCGTTTTAGATGCACATCCGTTTTACAGATATGGTTTATTTGTATGCAAACAGGGGTATGTACATACGGATTAACATCTAATACGAAAGGGCCTTAAAATACAATGAGATATATGAACATGTGAGATCAAATGGTTAGAAAATGTTTCAAAACTAACACCATATAGTGCACCAAAAAGTACCAATACTACTTAAGCACAACCGAAGCAGAACTAGAGGTTGACCACGCAAGTCATGGATAGGTGGAATATATTAGGTTGTGAATACCAGCATCTACATAGCACTTATCAAGCATACAATGTCTATTCAAAACATGACGTTGAAAAGCGGAACAGGAGTATAGAAGAAGAAGATAATGTAAGACGTTTTAAAGATCGGGTAATTAATACAATCGAACTCCTAGGGGAGAAATAATACCTCTTATCGCTCGTTTGATTTCGAAGCTCTAACAGTCCCTGGATATGGATCAGCACAACACAAACTTTAACTAACAGGCTTGTGTTGACCGTTGTTGCGTGATGTTTCATGTTCACAACAAGTTAGGTTGGAAGCCCGTGCGAGGTACAGCAGCAGGGAATACTAGAGGCCGACCTGAAGACGAGGCAAGACCAGAGGTTAGATCTTGGTCAGGTGCGTAACAGAGGTCGAGGAAGACAGTTGTCATATGTGATGATGTTGAATATAGGGTAAATGAGTTGTTAGATAGTTCTGCCTCGATGGCTAGACAGGGGTGGCTGTTGATAAATTTTTTGATAGAGAAATAATTATGAACTACAATAAAGTTGGCAGAAGTTACAAAGTACGTTAGCCTGTGTTATGGTGAAGAGTTGTAACTATTTATGCACAGTAGTTTAGTGTGGACACGTTAAGAGGAATGATGCCAACCCAGAATGTTGAACCCTAGACAAGCTGATGCTTCGTAAGGAGACGGTAAGTGGTATAGATAAATATAGTGCTGACCTACATCAACGAGGTTGGGAACAGTTTCACTTCTGAAGGAAACCACACTCACTGAAATAACTGAATGTTTCGATCCACTTCTACATCAGCCGGTTAAACCACAAGCGCCCTTAACTACAACTTCATCTTCTAAAAATATATGGGGGCTGCGTGGTCTCGATGCATGGTGTCAGCCTCGAGTGCTAGAGATCCTGGGTTCAGGCCCCGGTAAAGGCTGGGATTTTTTCTGTTCACGTGGACTTCTGGTAATTTCCCCTGGTCTCTGGGTATGTAGATCGGATGCCCGTGTGCATTGTTGCCCACTTGAAAATCCCTTGGCAGTTGAAAATTGAATAGAGTAACCTAACGGCGCTGCCCTGGCAATATTTGGAGTTGAAAGTCGACCCAAAATATTTCAGAATCCTCGCCGGTCCTACAGTGCACTTCGCTGAGCTACTTCGGACTCAGACTTAAGTTAGACGAAGAACGGAGCATTTACGGTTTACTACTCGTGTGCCATGATGTTGATCCGTTGTTCAAACTTCAAAACTTCAAACTTCTTTTAATAGTCTCTGCTGTGTGACCTTAGTAGTCATGTCTATCAACAGCCCTCTGTTTTTTGTACATTCAGTCAGTTATGACATCGATGATCTTCCATGCCATGATGTCGAACTCTTCACCACATTCTGTCTCGGTCTCCCTGTGGCTCTTTTCCCCTCCAACGTTTCCACCGGTACAATGTACTCCACTTTCTTCTTCCCATGACATGAGCTTTCAAACTAATTTATTTCCCACAACTGATCATAGCCATCAAGTGCCTTGTCAGCTGGCGTAGGCGTTCATGCATCTTAACTGATCTCGGACTTTGGTGTTCTGAATCAATTCTACTGATGAAATTCCTCCATGCCACTGTCTTAAGCCATTCACCATCGTTTCTCTTGGTCTGCCTCTGCCTCTTCTACCAGTGATCCCTCCAGTCGTTACAACTACTTTAAGGAAAGTCGTATTTTGTTTGTTTATCTCGACTTGGATTGTTAGCAGTAGCCGAATTGCCTCCGTAACTGGCGCATTACGTTTAAAGAAGGTTTACTAATCGGCAGAATTTTATATTGTTCTGGTCAAAACTGAAAAGTATCCGACTGCAAATAAATTATTGAGGGAATTTGAAGCGACAAGAAATTGACGCATTCCACGTTGTTTTGGACTGAAAAAAGTAAATATGTGTTGTCCTATATTGTTAAAATATAGATCTTTCTGATTGTAGACATACACACAATTAATTTTTTTTAAAGAGACTATCAAAGCATTTTGTCAACATTAAAAGACAAAGCAGCAATACTGGAAAGAATAATGGCAAGAGAGCAAGATATAGACAATGATACAATCGGTTGGAGGATAACATCAAGAAATGGACAAACAGCAGTTCGAGAGAGTGTTGGAGATACAATACAGCAAAAGGTCCTGTAGAGTCAACAACTGATTAGTAACTCAGAAAAAAACCCACATCTAAAACATTGCTGGATTTCTCAGGTGCAGCATGCAATGGGAAAATTGAGACAAGACAGGCCAGTCATGATGAAGTCAAACATCTTCCAGAAATGGCCAACTCTAAAACAGGCTATGCGCAGTGAGTTTAAAACCGCGTCAGTAACTCTGTTTCATATATATATATATATATTTTTTTTTTCTAGTAATATACTTCTCGTCCTTTTTAGGATGAAATGTTTCGTTATTTGAAGCTGTACTCTGGCTTTTGCCATGGGCCGCAATATAGCCTGGTCATAAATATGGCCTAAAGGCTGAACGCGGTTTCTGCAACCTCTCCACGGTGATCCTCACCCACATGGTAGCACATTGTATCATCGGGTGTTTATCGTTTGTGTGATGTCCTGGTGGGGTAGAAAGTCAGTCGTCTGTATTATACAAATTGTTATATATTTCTGTTGACCACCTTTGTTGGCCTATTCTATACACTCATTAATCACTGTCAACCCTCCAGTGACTGTCCTCTGTAACATATTTATCCCCATCATAACGTGCAATTAAATCCATTATTAGTTTAAAATACACGTCACCGTGCAAACGAGTTAAAACAAACAATTTGAGATCGTGCATCTTTCCCGGGGCAACTTGTGGATATGTCCATATTTCTCATCATTATAAGTAAAAATGTAAAGTCAATGACCCTTTTCTACGCCTTTGGGCGTATAGGGCATATAGGGCTAGACCTATATTTTTAAAGACCAATTGGCTCTACTTCCCGGGACTGCACCTGGTACCCACTAAAGGCTAGGTCGACCTGGAAGCCAAAGTCATTTTTTGAAAAAAGTCCGGCTCTTCCAGGGAGTTAACCCACGATCTTCTGATCCGCAGCGAGCGTCTAGCCGCTCCGCCACAGGGATTCCCTCATCAGTACAACATGAAATTAAATCCATTATTAGTTCACGATACACAGTCTCTGTACAAGCGAGTTGCAGCAAACAATTTGAGATTATGCATCTTTTCTATGGCAACTTATGGTTGTGAGTCATTGACTGCTATTCATTTGAGAAATAAATCGGAACCTTTGAACTGAAATACCAAAGAAAGATTCTAAAAATACCATGGACCAAGAAGGAAAGCAAACTGATATTCTATATTGCCTGAGTATCTTGGAGAACTGTCTCATAAACAGCATCCTGTCTGGAAAGCTGATATACTTTGGTATTGTTAAACGCACTGGTGACCTGAAAAGAACAGTTATACAGGCTACAGTTTCCGGAAAATGATGCAGAGGCAGAGCTCTGCGAAAATGGATGCACGACATTGATTGATTGATTGATTTGATTTGATTCAAGAACCGACATCACAGCACTCAGGGCATTCCATAAGCGCTCCGTCCGCATCTTCAGCAGCCAGCGAAAAGTTCCGATACTAATGGTGCCAGCAGCATTAAGATTAAACGTCCGTCTTGCCTTTCCTCAGAGTTTAGAGCATCTGCCAGAACCTCTCGTCACTCCCTGCTGCTTCAATCTGCCCAGGCTGTGGTGATCCATATGCTCCTCCGAACTGTACATTTATTTATTGTATAGTGATTCAAATTATACATAAGTAGATATTTTTTATCGTATAGTGATCTAAATTATACATATGAAGACATTCATTTATCGTCTAATGATCTCAATTATACATATTTAGACATTCATTTATCGTTTAGTGATCTCAATTACACATTTGTAGACATTTATATAGGGAGCCGCCATGGTCTAGCGGCTGGACTTTCGCCTGCGGATCGGAAGGTCATGGGTTCAGGTCCTGACAGGGGCCGGACTTGTTTAAAAAAATGACCTTGGCTCCCAGGTCGACCCAACCTTGAGTGGGTACCAGGTGTAGTCCTGGGAAGTAAAGGCAGCCGGCGTGATGCTCACTACATCACTCACCAAGTGTCGTTCGATCTATAAAATGTAGGTCTAACCCTATACGCCCAATGACCTAAAGGGGTGGAAATGGGTCCCTTACTTTTACTTTTAGATATTCAGTTATCGTCTAGTGATCTAAACTGTACATTGTAGATATTATTATTGTGTATAGTGAGTGATTTAAACGGAACCCAACATATACATTATTGTGTATAGTGATTTAAACGGAACCCAACATTTACCATCTTCTCGTGGCATAAAATGTAAACAGAAACTATTTGTATTGTCTAGTGATCTAAACTGCACCTTCCTTCTGGAGTCCAGCATCGATTCTGATGCTATTGAAGTTACCCTCAGTGGTCGGATGGTGACCAGGGATATGTTCGAGTGTGAGAGCGACGCAGTTACTTTATATGATGGTACGGTCATGTTCACTTGTGGTAGCATTTTGATACATTCAGAAACATATCCTCGTCGATTGTATGTACACACATTAATACATTGTTTGTATTTAAGAGTGTTTTCATAATTATAATTAATATGAGATATTCATTAAAGAAGATTAGTCAAACCTGAAATGTTCTACTATGGAGTCTTTATAAGATAAAAGTCGACAGGATCGACTAAATTCCAACCAGGTTTTATCCCTCTGCAGAAAGGCCAGACGCCAAGACCGTCGCATAAATCACGAGCTCAGTATCTGCGGCGATGATTCCAAGGGATTTTTCCGTGAAAATTACACTTGTGAATTAATTGAACGACGCAGCCGTGACACGAGAACCCGATTTTCGAGAACGCAAGGCAAACGGCTTGACTGCTTCGCTAGACTTGCTTCGCTAGGATAGTGTATATTTTTGGCCCGAAGTTTCACTTTCCCTTCGACCCGTCCCCCCCCCCCCCCCCCCCCCCCCACAGACACATAGGTACTGAAAGGAATATACATACTCACAATTTTGGCATTCTGCATCTTTGTATTGCAATAAATGAAATTACTTAAATTTCACACAAGAATACCTCAGGGTTTCACCAATCATTTGACACGTTGATGAGAGAAGCCAAAGGCGCTTCACTGGATTCCATCCTTGATATCGAAGTGATTGCACAAGATAGAAGTGAATGGTGAAAAAGACCGCGAGCCCTTTGTGGTATATAATGGCACAATAGGGCAGTGAATGATGGAACCATTTGACCAATGCGATAGTGGCGTGAAAAGCGTATGTGCTTTGCTTACTTTTATAAGCAAATGCAGAAAGACGATATAGGAGGATACACTAGACAACAACAACAAAAGTATTCACAGGTCTGTAAGCTGAAGTCATCTGTAGACAACAGGTTAGAACCCCGCTATTGTAGATGTGTACACTACCGGTTGTGACCCTTTTTGAGGGACCGGACAACCCTTTTACATGGGTTGCCTAAGACCATACGAAAAAAAAAACATATTTATTGAAGTTATAGAGAAAAATAATTTTTTGGGGGGTTGCCACAACATGAAAGAACGGTATTAAAGGGTTGTGGCTTTATGAAGGTTGAGTGCCACTGGTCTATTGGCACATACAGAAGATCTGAAGAGACTAGGTATAAAAAGTAAGTTGCTGAAAGAGCTGAGAAACAACGGAAAAATGTCTGCCCCATTAAAAGACATATAACGCCTATAAAAAAACATACTGTCGTAAACGTTGAAGGCAAGAGGCAGAATATCAAGAGGCAGGTTGCTTTGGAGTTCCCGTGCAGCCAATCTTCATCGCGGAGATGACACCAAACTTATTTATCAACACGGTGTCCTTCTGTGTTTGCTTAGAAGATGTCGAGGACAGTCTCTGCTACGATATATAAATGTGTTCAAGCAGGACATGAATGATACAGGTATGATACAGGTATTCGTAGATGTAGAGTCGTGGGAACAAATGCCAGTGACCACGTTTATTGGATAGGACAAGTCGGGAAGGGAATGAAGAAAGGTGAGGGGGGGGGGGGAGGGACATTTGATGGTAGAGAGTTGTCTGTTTGACCGTCTCTGTATGCATGATGTGTTCAGCTCCCTGAGGAGGCTAGACGATGACCCCCCTAGGATGTGTTCAACATCACACAGGCCGCCTTTACCTTCCAGGACATAACGTGATGCACATTTTAGTCTAAGCTGGCGTCGTAGCTAAGGTCAGTATTTCCACACACACACACACACATACACACACACATACACATGTACGCGCGTGCGTACGCGCATCAGCCTCAACGCGGATGTAACTCTCTACCCTGAGGCCGGCATGCCACCAGTATGTGTAATGTATATCAAACTACAATTGCCCAGCACTCATAGAAAGAAGTAGAAAGAAGATAGGATACACATGAAATTCGAAACCTATAGTTGTCATGCGGGGGATCCAATCTAGCACGACGACAGCGTCTGGCTGCACAAACAATTGTACTAAGACTCATGACCAACCGACTTGGTACATCTGTTCCTGCAGCGTGGCGCTGTTGTCATTTGGAGGTAACCGGTTCGATTTCTGTCATGGTAACTGTTGCTTTCGAATTTTTTTTGTCTGGTGTGTCCTTCTATCACTCTTTTTATTTCTATGAGTGCTGATCAATGCCTGTATGGTTGTTTGATATATATGTATAGTGTTCCTGTAGCCGTAGGAGTCGGCGTCTGTGGCTTGAGCATTGCGAGCGTGCTTCGTAATACGGGGGTGCTGGGTTTGCTCCCAGCTGTGGACAAATTATCTTGCTTTGATTTCGACAGTTGTACCCAGAGCTGACCGTTAAGTATGCAATGGCGAACTACTGAACGTTAGGTTAGCCTAGAAAATCACAACAGCCAAAAAAAAAAATGCTGGGGTTGTTTCTGCAACGTCCTGTAAAGGATACGCAACTAACCCTCAGGGGCTCACCATCTGTTTATTTTACGAATACCCAGTGACTAACTAATCCAGCGTTGATACCAGGTAACAGCACTAGAAGCCCTATCATCACCACGTGGTGTGGAGCAAATGGGCAGGGGAAGCGATACACCAGCAAGGGACCAAAGATGCTGGTAGTTGTCAACACTGACAGCCACACCAGTTACCAGGGAGTCAAGATCAAATACTACACGGTGCCACGTAAGATGTCATGTCTTCTCATGTCATGTTTTACCATATCCTGTTGTCATGTCCTCCTTTATTATGTCTATCATGCCATGTTGTAATGTCCACGTTTATCATGTCATACCATGTCATGTTGTCATATCCTCTTTTATCATGTCATACCACATTATGTTGTCATGTCATATCCAGTTTATCATGTCATGCCATGTGATGCTGTCGTTTCCTCTTTTATAATGGGACATGTTATAAAAAGCTATGTTATCATGTCATGTCCTGTTTATCATTTCATGCCATGTCATGATGTCATGTCCTCTTTTATAATGTTATGTTGTTATGTCCTCTTTTATCCTGTCATAAGAAGTTATGTTTTCATGTCCTCTTTTGTCATGTCATACCATGTCATATTGTCACGTCTTCATTTATCATGTCAAATCATGTAATGTTGTCATGTCCTCTGTTATCATGCCATACAATGGCATGCTGTCATGTCCTCTTTTATCATGTCTCACCAAGTCACGTTGTCATATCATGTCCCATTTTATCACGTCACACCATGTGAAGTCCTGTTTTATCATGTCACATACCATGTCACGATGTCATGTCATGTCCCATTTAACTCTCTCAATCCCAGTCAAGTGTTACTTTAAAAAAACATATACCAAAAACAGCTGTCATTATAAATAATTATAATAAAGTGATGGGTTTGATGGGACCAAAGTGGGACATTGTGAGATGTGACATTCTGAGATGGGACACTATGAGATGGGACACTGTGAGATGGACACTGTGAGATGGGACACTGTGAGATAGGACACTGTGAGATGGGACACTGTGAGATGGGTCACTATGAGATGGGACACTATGAGATGGGACACTGTGTGTGTGTGTGTATTGTGTTCTTTGTTTTGTTTTCAGTGACGAACAAGGAAAGCAAGGGAGAATGCAATCAATATCGAGGCATCACTCTTTTAAGTCATGTTGGGAAAATGTATCCTAAGATAATAAAAACGAGGCTGCGACCAGTGATAGAACTACAGTTGACAGAAGCACAGATGAGTTTCGGAAGAAATGAAAGCTTCACAGATTCAATCTTCACACTTAAAAAGTTAATAAAAAAGAACATCGAATATGATTGAACTTCTTTGTAGCATTTGTAGACCAGAATAAAGCTTTCGACAGGGTCGATAGACAAAAATTATGGAAAGTAATGGCTCTTTTTAGAATAAGTGAACACCTCATTGAAGTTTGAAAAAGTTTATATAGCGACTTTAGAAGCGTTCTAATTAGAATAAATAAGGAAACATCTAAACCATTCAAAGTAACATCTGGACTAGGGCAGGGATGTGACTTATCACCTCTCGTGTTTATCACCTACACTGACAGTAAAAGCAAGGATGCCAGGCCCCGGAACGGGAAAAAAAAAATAGTAATATAAACGAATTACTCTTAGATGATGACTGACTGACTTTCTACCCCACCAGGAACATCACATCCATGAAGCGAATAAAACACCCGAACATGAATCAAAAAAGACCACCATGCGGATGAGGATCACCGTGATTTTGAACAGGTCCCAGAAACCGCGTTCAGACATGCATTGGCCATTGCAATATATGACCTGCCTATATTGCGGCCCCTGGCAAAATGCATTTGAGTGGGGCTTACAAATAAGTTCTAAGAATAATCTACGTCCTAAAAAGAACAAATGCACGTAAATGAATAGAGAGGGTAGATGATGACCAGGCCTTGAATTGCTTGATACAGCCATGAATTTGCAGACAGCATAATCACATATATGAATGAAGAATGTAAAAGGCAAATAACATGAGAATCAGACATCGAAAAGACAGAACATAATGCCAAAAGGAAGGAAGAAGCGGAGGTTCCGCGAGGGACATTACTGAACATAGTATTAGAGCATACATTTATTAAACAGGCATCTGGGCTCTTCCTGTCAACTCAGGCTGTTAGCTGGACAGCCGCCGATCGCTTAGTGGGAGTTCTCTCCCTTGGCTGCATTGCAAACACGGAGCGGAAAAGTCACGAATCAAATGACATACTTACCTATCATCATACGGTTGCGAGTACGGTTGCGTAGTAATCATACGGTTGCGTAGGGTGTAGGGTTTGGGTTAGGGTTAGGGTTAGCGGCGTTAGGGGTTGGGTTAGGGTTAGGGTTTGGGTTAGGGTTAGGGTTAGGGTTAGGGATAGGGTTAGGGTTAGGGTTAGGGTTAGGATTAGGGTTAGGGTTAGGTTTAGGGGTAGGGGTAGGGTTAGGGGTAGGGTTAGATGTGACAATTTTGACGTAGGAGTTCCATATACTGGCTGACAATCTGATGCTTGTGGGAGTGGCGCCAATGGAATTCTCCCAAATATGACGACAATAGCGCGCGGCTGGTGCCCAATCAGTCGCGAATTGTCCGTTTGAGTAGCATCCACAGTCCTTCGATTGTTTGGGTGTGTATGTGACTGTGCCCGATTATTCGGAACTCTTGCGTCAAAATTGTTACATCTAAAACCCTAACCCTAACCCTACCCCTAACCCTAACCCTAGCCCTAACCCTAACCCTAAACCTACCCCTAACCACGCAATTTATCGGTCAGTGAGTCATACAGATCTGCAGGAATCACATCCGTGGCAACTAATACCACGTTTATATATAAAAGTATATATTTACTTTTAAAAAAAAACCCAGATTTCCCCGAAGCGTCAAATAAACACCCAGATCTGGGGGACACACCCAAGCATTGGCAGGCCCTGTTGTCGACCTCACTGACTTTTTTTATTCGTGACTTTTCCGCTCCGTGTTTGCAATGCAGCCAAGGGAGAGAACTCCCACTAAGCGATCGGCGGCTTTCCAGCTAACGGCCTGAGTTGACAGGAGAGCCGGCTTCTGAGTTTAAATAATTTGGAGCAAAATTCACTGAAGATCCGATGCAGTAAAGCAGGCCATGTATTGGGACAGCTAGCCTCCTTTTACAGCATAAGGCAATCCTAGTCACCGCAAAGAAACATCTCATACAAAGCATATTTATTCCCATCCTATGCTACCAGTGCCAATCGTGGTCACTAACAACAAAACATAAAAGACAAATAGTAATCATGGAAAAAAATTGTCTGAGAAAGACTGTAGGAGTGACAAGAAAAGATAAAATCAGGGAAGAGGTCATGCGAGATAAAGTCGGCACAGAAACAATTCTAAATTACATAAAGAGATAGCAAATCAAATGGTCTACCCACTTGGAGAGAATTCCTTCTGTTGCTATACCACACAAGGCATATAATTAAAAGATAACAGCGAAGTAGAGCAAAATTTAGACCAAGAACATATGGAAATTTAACATCAGAGAAATCCTACAGCACCATGATGTGCCTAGTGGTCGAATCGGCCAGAAGAGCGGGAAGCAGGACCTTTTATCCCCAAGCGGTAAAAGAGGAGGTAAAGAAAAAGTTGTTGATGTTGCCGAATTCATTGTTAGTTCATCAAAGTGGTAAACTAATTGATTATCTTGTGTGTTACAGAGATGGGTGGCTGCAGTGTGGTCACAGAAATGGAGGTTAACACAACATTTCAATACTTGACGTCACCAAACTATCCCTTCTACTATCCCTTGTAAGTTACATAAATTATTAACTACACCAAACGTAAAAGGTAAAAGCAGAGAGGACCGACTTCGTTGTCCTGTAAAGTTTTTTTTTTTTTTTTAGCGAAGTGCCTGGTGGTTTGTAGCGCAAGCCAATGGGAAATCTTTAGTGCAAGACAGCCTGGCATACGCCACCACAACTTCTAGAATGAGAATGGAGGTAGAGGCGGTAACTAGCAGCTCTCTGGTGGCTAATGAACAAGATGCATACACATGTCGTATTTGTAACAGACTCTGAAAGCATGCTGAAAAAGATGAAGACATAGATGCCTCGAGCAGAGTGGCAAGCTTCACTGGAATGGTCACGGGTAGTGAGCATATTTTAGATCTTTTTCCTCTAGGCTATGCTGGCGTGGTGGGTAATAAACAGGCAGACAGATTGGTGGATCTGCAGCACTCAGTTGTAAATTGATACATGACCAGGCCGATGTGGTCGAGGCCTTGTGAGAACAAGAAAAGGAAACAGTAGAGATAGAAGATAATTATGGACTAGGGAGAATGAGGCCTCTGGTGTAACCATAGGATCTGGCCGGCTCCCTACACTCAGAGGAAAGGCAAGACGGACATATAACCAGATTGTGACCAGTTCCATCAGTATTAGAAACTGCGCTGGCTGCTAAAGATGAGGACGGAGCACGCATGAGAATGCCCCGAGTGCTGTGATGTCAGTTCTTGACTCAACTCAACTCAACACTTAACTGCCCTGGATTTTATCCGATATGGCAGGGTTATTAAAATGTCGGACTGCGGGTCGAATCCGGGCCGAAAAGGTATAACAAGTGGCGCATGAATAATTGTCAATGTTATTTTAATTAAAGATCTTTCTACGCTGGGAGGAGGGAGGGGAAGCTCAGACCTGTGGTCCGTAACGACTCTCCCTTTTCAACATTTTGGTCCCCCCTGAGTAAACATAGTTGAATAGCCCTGCCATGTGACTGGAACGGCCAGCCGCCTGCCTTGATCGTCCCACAAAGCACGAATTATGTTGCTCCAGCGACGAGCTTAGGGGATCTCAAAAATAAATTACACAGGTGAAATAAATGAAACTTCCCTAAAACAAACCCATGACCTTAAGAGCGTCAGGTACACCGTGTAACCTCTTCGCCACAGAGTTCCTAAATGATTAAACAAAATTATAATTCAGAGACGTGAGTAAGGATTTGCATGACTGATTGAATGAATAATTGACTGAATAATAAATAATTATTTGCATTGAACTGAATATGGAATAAATATTGATTGAATACGGAATTGTCTGATTCATCATCTTCAATTTTCACTTTTGCCGTTAAGTGTTGTGGGGAGGCACAGTTAGCGATCCATTGCTTCATGGGCAGCAACGGCCATTGTCAAACTGTGCCGGCGTAGAAGCTCTTTAATGTCATTACTCCATGTTCTCCTAGGGCGGCCTCTTGCTTTCATATCAGGTCGTTCAGTGTGTAGCTCCTGTATTGGTAGTTGTTCTGATTGTATTCTACTAGATGACCAAACCACTTGATCCTCTGTTTGTCAATTAGTTTGGTCCACAGTATTGTTCCTACGGTCTGTCGGATACTATCATTTCTAACTTCATTTCGGATGGTTAAGACTTTCCTCAGGCATCTAATTTCACAGTTGTTAATTTTACGTAGGTTAGAATTGGATAATTTCCAAGTTTTTCACTGGTAGCACAGTGTTGGTATGAATATGCTGTTTATGATCTGTTTCTTGGTGCTCATACTTATGTCTGGATGTGCTAACAATGGCGTCAGTTGGTATTTAAGTGCACTGGCTTGTTGTCGTCTTGTTTGTATTTTCCGATCTATTCTCCCGTCCTCCGAGAATATACTTCCAAGATATTTAAATTCTCAACTTGCTTGTGTACATATATTCTTCTGTTCTCACTGTGCTTTGTAAAGTAAGGTACATGGCCATGATATTTTCTAGCAACTGTCCTTGTGTCCCATAATCCTTAACAATAGTCCACAATATGTTTCTAGTGCAAAACGTTTTCTTGATCTACAAACACATTTAGTTCTGATTGACAGAATTATTTAATTATCGATTAATTGATTTTAATCAATTACCATCCAGAGCGTACATTTCATTACCCTTTAATGATCGTAGTTACTCATTTAGATCACTCTATGAGAATCTTAGCTCAGTGCATGATCCGCAGAGGATGCTGAGTGTGAATAAGTGTGACCTAAATCAGTGAAAACAGAAGCATCAGAAGATTGTTTAAAGTGTTCTCTCAGTGGTCTATTGTGCTAATGAACCGTATATCTACTACTCAAAATAATTCCAACAAATAATGATTAAATTAATTATTCGATTAGTTAGTTAGTTGAGTTTCCTGCACAGGACTTTGCAGAACCAACCCCGGCGCTTTTTTGTTTGTTGTAGACAAATTTTACGTTCCCTAGTTTGCCATTTCTTTTTGAATGGTAAGCAATCGGTACCATCGTCGAAACCAATGCAAGACCAACCGTCTATTCGATTATTCATTAAATATATATATATATATATATATATATATATATATATATATATATATATGTGTGTGTGTGTGTGTGTGTGTGTGTGTGTGTGTATGCAATTATTAGGTCCCAGTCAGTATAGTTAATTGAAACAACCAGTCATTTAATACTTACATCATTGAATAAATATATTAATCGTGCACATAAAATATGAGTTCACAAAATATCCGGTTTTTCTGACTCTTTTCTTCCTCAGCAATAGCTACTGTGAGTTCAAACTATTGGCACCCGAGGGACATTTCATACGGTTTGAAGTCATGGATTCAAAAATAGAAGATGACTGTAGCGACACTGTGCGAGTCTACAGCGGTACGTGATACACTGGTTCTAAAAGCTAGTTCTGTAATTGTATAGAAAGTAGGTGTTGTATCCTATGTACAAAAAAAATTTTTTTAAAACAAATTTGAAATCATGAGTAGTGTATGAAGCAACTTGGGGCTGCATCGGTATCGATTTTTAGCTCAACCGCCTTCTTCATCCTTAGTGAAAGATGGCGGCCATCTGACGTCACAAGTGATTAGTTTTTTTTTCCGGCGGTAAAGGACCTATGTCCCAACAGTACTGTAGTGCAAGGTGATAAAGGACCTATGTCCCAACAGTACTGTAATGACCTATCCAACAGTACTGTAAGGTGATGAATGACCTGTATAACAGTACTGTAGCCTAATGAACTGTATCCCCAACCTTTGATGAATGACCTGTGTCCCAACAGTACCGTAGCAAGGTGATATTGTGTCCCAAAAGTACTAGCGCAAGGTGATGAATGACCTGTGTCCCAACAGTAATGATGGCTGTTAGCGCAAGGTGAAATGACCTGTGTCCCAACACCGTACTGTATTAATGGCGTTCCAAGGTGATGAATGACCTGTGTCCCAACAGTACTGTAGCGCAAGGTGATGAATGACCTGTATCCCAACAGTACTGTAGCGCAAGGTGATGAATGACCTGTATCCCAACAGTACTGTAGCGCACGGTGATGAATGACCTGTGTCCCAACAGTACTGTAGTGCAAGGTGATGAATGACCTGTGTCCGAACAGTACTGTAGCGCAAGGTGATGAATTACCTGTGTCCCAACAGTACTGTAGCGCACGGTGATGAATGACCTGTGTCCCAACAGTACTGTAGTGCAAGGTGATGAATGACCTGTGTCCTAACAGTACTGTAGCGCAAGGTGATGAATGACCTGTGTCCCAACAGTACCAAGGTGTGAATGAATGACCCCCCCCCCCCTCCCAAACAGTACTGTAGCGCAAGGTGAATGAATTACTGACCTGTGTCCCAACAGTACTGTAGCACAAGGTGATGAATTACCTGTGTCCCAACAGTACTGTAGTGCAAGGTGATGAATGACCTGTGTCCCAACAGTACTGTAGTGCAAGGTGATGAATGACCTGTGTCCCAACAGTACTTTAACTCAAGGTGATAAATGACCTATATCCCAACAGTACTTTAGCTTAAGATGATAAATTACCTATGTCCCAACAGTACTGTAGTAACATAATATAACATAACCCTTAACTGGTTAGGGTCGTGGAGGTGTATTGATCGAAGCACTAGCACATAAAGCCCGCATCTTTCTCTGCTTTCGGTAGATGAATAAGTATGATAACCTAATCCTGTCTTTTTCTTGATGTTGTCATTCCACGTTCTTCTTTGTCCTCCTCTTCTTCGACTACCCCCCCCCCCACCCCCTAATGTTTCTTGAAGCACAGTCTTTGCATTCGAATTATGCCTTACCACGTGTCCAAACCAAGCTAGTTTCACCAATGCCAAGAGAGGCTCCTGATGTCCTGCAAATCTGTATATTTTGTCTTTGACATATTTATTAGTGTTTTACTCCAAATAACTAATTCCTAAATTGCGTCTATTGTATTTACATTCGAAAGCCTAAATCCTCCTTTCCATGTCCATCGTAATAGTCCTACCCTCACGTCTGTAACAGAAAATAGACAATACCAGTGATTTGTAAATATTGACTTTGACTGCGATGCTGATTTTGCTCTTCCACATCGTATTCAGCTGGGACATCTCGGCTGTTGTCATATCAAGTCTTGTCTTTGGTACAGCTGCCACCGGTTACATATGTACGAGGCAAGATATTTAATAAGTTTCACCTTTTTTTCCCTCCATTTTATCTGTATGTTGGTAAGTACTTTGTTACTGTGACTATTTACCAGAATCTTCCTTCTCTCTGCATTAATTGCCATGCTATATTTACCACAGACTGTCTCTGATTTTGTAGTAAGTTCTTCGAGTTCTGTTTCGGAACCAGCTATGAGATCTATGTCGTCTGCAAAACGTAGATTTCATATTTGTCTTCCGCCAATGAAGAAGATATTTCATATTTTCTAGTGATTCTCTCATGATGTGTTCCAAATACAAATTGAAAAGGACACGGGATAGTATGCAACCCTGTCTCACTCCCACTCTGGTATTTGAAAAAAAAATTTTTTTTTAATGAGTACTGCACTGACTGCAACTTTATAAAGTGCTTCAATAGTGCCTTTGATGTTCTTATCGACGATGAAATTTCTCTTTTTTTTTTTTTTTTGCCACACGGTCAAATGCCTTTGTGACAGGTCGCGTTGATCAACATCATTGTTCTGATGCTAAAGATTTTGTTCTGTGGTGTTACTATTTTTTCGGAAACCGGCCTGTTTTTTTTTTTTTTTTTTTTTTCAGCCAATATTTCTCCAGTTTTGCTTCTTTTTTAATGAGCGTATAAATACTGAAAACTAATAATAAAAAGTTTGAATGTTAAGGGTTTGAACAACGGATCAACATCATGGCACAAGGGTCAGAACCCATAAGTCCTCCGTTCAACTTGTAACTCAAGTCTGCGTCTGAAGTAGCTCCGCACAGTGCATGGGCTCCGTAGCACCGGCTAAAATCCTGATAATACTTTGGGTAGATTTGTAACTTCAAATTTGGCCTGAGCAGCCCCGTAAGCCTACTCTTTTTGATTTCCAACTGCCACCGGTTTTTTTTCTTCTTCAAAACGTGCGCAACAATACATACGGGCAACCGATCTCACTACCCAAATACTAGAATAGAAGTCCACTTAAAAAATCCCAGCCTTCACCAGGGTGTGACCCAGGACCTCTGGCACTTGAGGCAGACATCATGCCTCGAGACCACTCAGTCCCCTAATAATAAATATTAAAAATAATGCATTTCGTCTTTTGCAATGGAAATTGTAAGCGGCTGTTTATATGCGCGCCTTGACACTGATCTAGTACTAAACGCCCGATTCGCCCCCCCCCCCTCCTCTCCCCCCCCCCCCCCAAAAAAAAAACGGGGTCATTAACTTTTTTTTTCTTTCACAGGACTGGAAAAGAAGTATGAGAAATACTTGGGGCGCTGGTGTGGCGACGAGAAGCCCAAATATAAAAGTGAAGGGAGAGAAATGCTGATTGTTTTCTCAGCAGATGATAATCTTAACAGTGGAGGTTTTCATGCCAGGTTTTATGCAGACAAAGGTTAGTCAGATTTTGTTGAAGGTATGTAATGTGAAAAAAAAAAAAAAAAATATTCTTAGTCATAGTTATTAACTCTAATCGGTAGGGGTTTGCAGGTAGGCAGTCTTTCAAGAAGCACAGGCATTTTCAGTGATGGTGTTTGCTGCTCCATGAATGTGACGAGGGTATCATGTGAATTTACTACATTACGTGATACAATGTTAGTGAAAGTCTGTGGTAATACATTTTCAACACTTCAAGACAAAGGTGGTGTTTGAGCATGTACTGATCAGAACAAAACTTCTTGGTTAGAGAAACTATATGCAATGAGCCAAGATTTTGTGGATATACTGTGAGGAGAAAACACTTTAAAGTTTCATAACAACTGGCAGACTTAGGCCTAACTGGTACAGGGGAAGGCAAAGAACAACATACGTATGCCCTTGTGGGTTCTGGTACCCCACTGTCGAAAAGGGTTGGGGGGAGAGAACAGATCCACTGCCCCATTATAATTATGACATAAGAGTCGACTAATTCACTCGCGGTGGGCTTCCATAAAAGTCAAAGTGTAAAGTTAGTAAAGGATCCTTTTCCACGCCTTTAGACGTGTAGGGCATATAGGGCTAGACCTATATTTTATAGACCAATCGGCACAAAATGGGTGATGTGGTCAGCATCACGCCTTTACTTCCAGGGACTGAACCTGATACCCACTCAAGGCTGGGTCGACCTGAGAGCCAAGAAAGTCAAAGTGTATCTGCCCTAAAGACGAGGACTAGCTGTCAGCATTCAGAAACACCATATGTGTAAAACTGATGTGCATTCAAAGTTCAAATTCTGAAATAAGACTGAAGTCCAGCCATGGACGAACAACCAGGACTTTAAGTCGGCGTTCACAGCCGATGAATGCAAACAAAAAAGAAGAAGGAGAATCACTAGCGTGTTCGGTAAAATGACACAAAGTAGTAGTAGTAGAAGAAGAAGAAGAAGAAGAAGAAGAAGAAGAAGAAGCAGGAGCAGAAGCAGAAGAAGAAGAAGAAGAAGGAGGAGGAGGAGGAGGAGGAAAAGAAGAAGAAGAAGAGGCTGGGGCTGATGATGATGGTGCTGATGATGAGGAGGAAAAGGACGAGGATAAACGATTTCCTTATAAAATATTGTAATAACTATGTTTACACTGTAATACGTAATATTTATTTTTTAAATAATGCGTATTTCCATTTTTGCAGATACCAGTAGTAACTACCTCATACCTGCCATTGTTGGATCTCTCCTGATTGTGATAACCATCATTGTCATTGTTATCGTTGTCATCTATATATTTATACGACGCAAAAAGGGAAGCCATGGTAGTACCTCAGTATGTGTAAAATAGCAAGGAGAAGTTACAGAACACACCGGTACACCGCGGCTTGGGAAGTCTGTGGCTGTAAATTGTTAAACGCGATCAAGGCAAAACTGCTGGCCAAATGAAACATCGGTGCAAGTCAAACTTCACGGGTCGCCGAGTGAATTACAACAGACAGTGAAATTCATACTAAAGACAACATTGCAGATAGAAAATCTTTTTCAAGCGAACGAAAGAAGAAGCAGAAGTAGAAGCTAAACGTGAATGTAAACTAAGTCCCAATACTTGCATATGATTGTTCAGAGAACTGCCGAATTCTTTGAAATTTTACAAAACAGGAGAAAACTGGGAAAGTTTTTAGTAATAGTAAGAGTCAAGGAAAACTAGAAGTTCGCGGCAGTTTTTTAAGTGTCGAGGAAAACTGCAAACTTTTTTAGAAATTTGAAGAGTCGGGTAAGTAGTAAAGCAACACGTGGCGCATGGTAGAACTCTGAAGAGTCATTGCGCAGAAGTTTGTAGCTTTTTGAATCCTGTGGGGGATATGAAAAAGTTTACAGAAATGTGAAAAGTAAGAGAAATAACCACAAATTTAACAATCCGAAGAGTCGTAGAAATTTAAATGGTAGTAACATTTTGAAGAATCGAAGAAATATACCGGAATTTATAGAAACATGAGTAATCATAAGAATATTCAGACGTTTTAAATGAAGAGTCTGAGAAAGGAGCTGATGTTATAAGTGGGTGAAAGAAAATTGATACACGCGAACACGGTTATTTAAATTAGATAAAATAATTACCACAGAAAATTGGGTGCTTTATTAAAATCCTACCCCAAACAGGGGAAACCCACAGGTCACGGGACAGTCTAATATTTTAGGGGGTGGTAGATAGGCTGCACTCATTCGTGGGACTTAGGCTTCACTCTCTTGAGGGATGTAGCTAGGTTAGGGTTAGGGCCAGTTCTAGATGTTTTGGGGGTCGTTAAAAGCATTAGAAAGCCGGGAAACCCAGTCTTACCACCCCCTAAAATGTTGGACTGTCCTGTGACGTCATCTGGAGTAGGATAATAATTTAAAAAATTGTTATAAATGGTATATAAAAAGCATGATATGTACGCTAAAACTGACAAGGCCAACTCCTTTTGTCGCCTCTTATGACATGCTCGATTGCGTCATTGCTTATGCTCTTTACTTACCCTAATGGTGTCAGTAACACATACGTACATCCCATTCTTCGTCTACTTCTTTACTTCCTCGGTTACCGCTTCGGGTGTTCATGGAGATTTACGTTTCTGCTTCTTGTTCTTCTGGTTTACTCAGTTACAGATGCCAAGTGTTGTTATAGTGTTTGTGATATTCTTGGCTGACTGACTGACTGACTTTCTACTCCACCAGGACATCACACAAGCGATAAACACACAAAGTGCCACCATGCGGATGAGGATCGCCGTGGAGAGGTCCCAGAAACCGCGTTCAGACATTTGGCCATTTTTATGGCCTGCCTATATTGAGGCCCCCGGAAAAAAAACCAGGCTGGAGCTTCAAATAAAAAAAAAAATTTTCATCCTGAAAAGGACGATAGAGAATAACTGAATAATATTCTTGGTCTACTTCTTGCTATTTATACCTCTCCTCTTTCAGTGTATGCTTTGTATGGTATCAATCACTTCTCTCTAGGTGGGCAGACCATTTTATTTGCTGTGTTTGTATATCATGGGGAATTGCCTCTGTGCCACTTTTTCAATTTTTTTCCTCCTGTTATCATTTCTGGTCACTCCTGCAGCTTTTATCAGACATTTCGCGTTTACCAGTTTTCTTTACTGGTTTAGCGTGAGTGACCATGCCTAACACTTTTAGCACAGGATGGGAATAAATATGCTTTTTATGTTTCTTTGTGCCAATTGGGAATGTCTTGTGTTGTCAAAAAGTGGGGTCGAAGTCACAAGCTCTCATTGCTTGGTTTAAATTAAACCTTTTCACGATCTCCATTATTTAGTTCTATTCTTTCAGAGTACGGGTATTTTTTTTTTAAACACCCCAATGATCAACTAGCTTTCCAAATAAAGCAGAAGAATACATATACTATTGTTAAAGTAACTGACAAATGTAAAGGTGATATACTTGGTATGTTAGTTGCGTATCCTTTACAGGACGTTGCAGAACCAACCCCAGCATTTTTTTTTTTTGACTGTTGTGGTTTTTCTTGTTTGATATACAATGATGTAATTAGCTGATGTAAAGTGTTTTTATTGCTTGTTTTCTATTTAATTTTATTTAGACATTTCTCAGTGCAGCTTCAGCAAGTGAAAAATAACTGTTTAAAGTAAACATTTTGCTTTTTTTTTTTTTAAATAAGTGACCTTCTATCCAGGTCTATAATTATGGCAGCAGAAGTGAGGTTTTCATTTAATCATGTAACCAGTCATTCAGTCTCGTTTAGTAATCAGTAAACATTCAATAGTACTATAGAACACACCATTTGATGCACTCGGTACATTTATTCATTTGTGCATTCTATTAGCAGACTAGTTTGGTATAGTAGCAATTGTGTTAACATGGATTATTTATGTAAAGTTTCATTGTTGTTGTTGTTGTTGTTGTGTGGTATTATTCAAACCTTCCTAATCCGCTCACACACTTGCTGGGCTGATAGGCAGGCATCACCATTAAGTAAATTAAATGACCTTTTTCCACGCCTTTCATGCGTATTGGGTATATAGGGCTAGACCTATATTTTATAGATAACGGCACAAGATAAGTATTGTGGTCAGCATCACGCCGGCCACTTTTATTAACCATGACTGCACCCAGTACCCACTCAAGGCTGGGTCGACCGGAGAGCCAAGGTCATTTTTGATAAGTCCGGCTCCGCCACGACCCACGACCTTCCGATTCGCAGGCGAGTGTCTAGCTGCTACGCTATGTCGACCCCTATGCATCACCATGCTGGATTTTTCTTTCGATGCCGACAGTCAACCTAAGGATCAGGCTGTTATTATTAATGCCCTCTAAGAAATGAGAAGGGTGGAGGACTTCGGGGGCAGCAAATCCACATCACTTGCCAGATTGATTAAGCTTAACGATCGGCATAGCAAAAAACGAGACGAGCACCAGGTACATCATAGGAATTGTTAATCAACATAGAACTGGTACTATTAGCCACGGGACACTGGGGTTTGTACTGAGGGAAGGATCTGGGCACCAGTGTACATGTCCGGAGTGCAATGATGATAACCCAACTAACTAAATAACTGTATTTTTCTGTTAAATTTAAAAGAAAAAAAAACTTTGTTTTGTTTTTTATTGTAAAGATGAGACCTACGTAATATGTCAATTACACACATACAAATGAGGCTAAATTTCTTTACATACAGATTACAGATGCAATTTGAGTTAGGTGAAGCTGCATCTCATAATTTATACAGCTGCTTTCAATTAAAGATATCTAGAATATGCGATGTTCAGTATTTACATTTATCCCAACTTGAGGATTCATACCTCAAAAGACTGGAAGAACAGATGGACAGACTGGCTGGCTCTGCAGAACTTGGTGGAATATTGATGCATGATAAGGCAGACGTGGTTAAGGCCTTATGGGAACACGTGTACAATTTGGAACAGCAAACTGATGATCACAGTCTGGTGAGAGTGATGTAGCGAGGAGTGACAAAGGGCTGTGGCCAATACTCGACGCTGAGAGGAAAAGTAAGACAGACATATAATCAGACTGTTTCTAGCACCATTGGTATTGGAAATCTGCCTGGGCTGCTGAAGATGGGGAATGAGCGCTTTTGGAAATGCCTCGAGTGCTGTAATGTTGGTTCTTGAATTAAATCAATTGAAATCAACCAGGCTGGAAATCAGTGTTGGTAAATCCCAGAAATCATTGGCCAGTCTGTAAAAGGACAGAGCCACGAGAACATGACTGCGGTGACAACAGTTCACTAATTCACTCCATGCTGTCATGACTTTTAAATGCATCTAAGATTATTTTGTAAAACTGCAACTCACAGGATGACCCATATGCTTAAGGACTAATTATATGTTTAAGACAAAAGAACAAATATTATACCTTTCCCTTTGTTTTCCTCACCAGTGTAAATGATATAATTGTACACTCTGTTGTCATTTATCCTTCTTAATTTTTTTCTCTCATTTCTTCACTACCAAAAGTCATGTAATAAAACTTGTAATCCTGTTATCAGTTTCATTTGTGGCCATAAAACGTCTCACGAATGTGAAGAGGGCATTTTAGTTTTCATAATAAAAATTTGAAGAAAAAAAGAAGAAAAAAAAAAAGGTAAAGGACCCTTTTCCACGCCTTTAGGCGTATTGGGAATATAGGGCTAGACCTATAATTTAATGACCAATCGGTGCTTGGTGGGTGATGTGGTCAGCATCATGGCGGACCCCTTTACCTCCCAGGACTGCACCTGGTACCCACTCACGGCCGGGTCGACCTGGGAGTCAAGGTCATTTTTGAAAAAGAAAAAGAAAGTCTGGCTTCGTCAGGACGCAAACCCACGACCTTCCGATCAGCAGTTATTATAATAGATGGGTGTATCTAGGGCTCTTTGTCTAGAAATGAAAGGTGTCGGTACATACTATAAACTGCCTAAAAAGGTGCCGGTAATCTCCTTTATTAAAGTACCATTTTTTTTTTAATGATGCAGAGAAACGGTGCAAGTTTTTTGTACCCTTTCGTACCACCAGAAAAAAAAAAAAGCCCTGGCCCATTTATCAGATTTGAAAGCTGTTCTTCTTCCTTTTGTTGCCCTTTACTCCCCACTGAGAATTGACCCTGAACCAACTCATGCCACCTCGCCCTAACTTTTGCTAATACATGTAACTTACCCATGCAGGCACACTGTCACAGAAGGGACAAAAAATGGGAGGGGAAGGGGTGCTCCTCCTTATAAGTCTTGTTTTACAGCGCAATAACAATAGTTATTATTATTACTGTGCAGTGAACGGCAAAAAAAAAAGTACAATAATCTATTTGAAATATTATAGAATGTATCACTGTTTTAGCAAGGAAGTGCACTAACCTCCCCCCTGCCCAACCCCTCCCAGACACACAAACACCTTTAACACATAAGCTTTTCATCCTCTTAGTTTCAATAACAATTTAATTTTCTTAAAGCAACTCATGCACAAAATCCACAACAAATAAATACAATATAGTAACAATAAAACACAACTCCAATGCATTTAGAAAAAAAAAAGAAACAGGAGGAGTTGAGTTATGAGCTGGATTATCTTCACAGCACTCCAGTCAATGCTGGTTGACAAGACTTTGTGTGCGTCCAGTGTGTTTCTCATGCTTGGCTGTACCGATCTTTACTCCCAATTCTCGTATTCTTAGCAGTGATATGGACACATTGCTTGCAAAATCCTCAAAATCCTCGGACTGTCCTATCTTAGTAATCAACCAGATGACAGTGGGAACCATCAGTTTGGAGACTCTTGGCCCGCTGTTGAGGGAGACAAAGCTAATATGGTCTTTTCCTGAATGCTGTGATGCCGAATCTTGACCCAGATACTTGGCTAAGTGGTGTTTCACGGACCGCACTGTTCTGTTCAAAAGTGCAAATTTACAAAGATTACGGAAAATCACCGCTGGAGATATGAAGTTTGTACTCTGTGTGGCACTCTTAGTGGGCAGCTAGCTGTTCTAAAGAGAGGCACAGCCATGTGGGATAAAACCCAGTATAACAAAGTTCATCCTTTCTGCTTCTGTTTCCTTATTAGGCAGGGATTCTGGATTTTCTAAAAGCCACCTTCCATTTGAAAGTTTCTTTAAAAAAGATGGCGGTTACTGGCCACATTTTCCTCAGGGATCCATAGCTTATTTATGCATTTCTTAATTCATCATTAGTGGGTCCTTGGCAGAATGTCAATCTCATCACGGGCTGCCTCATGCACTTTCTTACCCAAGGTGTTATTTATATCCTGTGCCTATCTTCATGACAGTTGGCTACTGCCCTCTTTCCTTGTACCGTGCCTTCTGCTAAAATTTTTTCCAATAGCATCATATGGATAACATTATCCAGTTTGTGAGACAAAATGCTGTTTACTTGCCAATCCAAGATCGGTGTCTTAAGTGGATCCCTCTTTGGCCAATGCCCTTTTATGTGATGTGTGGATAGGCACTGTAGAACATTTGTGACGACTCAAAGATTGTCACAGAAGAGGCAGCTAGAAGGAAATAATATTTGATAGTTCAGCATGGAGGCACGGATGAATATCATCAATGAAATTGATCCAAAGCTTCAAGGAATTAGGTTTATGGAGAAACATGAACAACTAATTCATCTGCCAAGATCAGAAAACAATGTCTACTGCTTGCATTTTTCACAGCACTCGGGGCATTTCCATAAGCACTCCATCCTTATCTTCAGCAGCCAGTGAATAGTTACGATACTAATGGTACCAGTAGCATTCTGATTAAACGTCTGTCTTGCCTTTCCTCTGAGCCTCAAACATCAGCCAAAATCCCTTGTCACTCCCCGCTGCAACAATCTCACCAGACTGCGGTGATCCATCTGCTCTTACGAACTGTACACCCTCTCCCACAACCATGTCTGCCTTATCATGCATCAGTATTCCACCAAGTTGTGCACAGCCAGTTAGTCTGTCCACGTGTTCATTTCCCAACACACCCGCGTCTCCCGGTGAAAAAATCCATGACTAGTGCAGTCGCTAAGAATTGTGATGGTAAATATTTTTATGTTTGCTTATATAAAAGAAATAATATCCATCATCTTACCAAAGATGCAATCGAACAACAGTCCTCTGAATGAAAGTCCAGTGTTTAAATTGCCCAACCAATAACAACTCAGGCACAGGATAACATAAATATATTACTGGCAGAAACCAACAGAACATTGTTTTCCATTCTGATACCAACGTGTCTTTCTGTACCAACACCACTAATGCTGCTCCTTTATCACAAAAACTAAAGATTTATTATCCCAATCAGTATGATCCTGCTGGTCGTTTATTCTTTATCTCTAAAGAAAGAGTTAATTAGTTGCGTAACCTTTACAGGATTTTGCAGAACCAACCCCAACTGGCTGTTGTGTGGTTTTTCTAGGCAAATTTACGTCCAGTAGTTTTTTCTAAAGAAAACCCAATAAAAATATGTATTAACAAAATTAATGCAACAGTATCATACATAATTTAAATCTTAAAATATAAACATGCAAAGCGTCAACAAACAACGCAAAACACTTCTGATTTAACAAGGTCTGCCTTTCTTCCTGCACTGCATTTACCACTGCGTGCAGAGAAAAACAAAATAGTGATTTTGATTATAATAATAACTGTTTTCGAACTAAAGCCACTGCTGCATTTTACAGGACTCAAACTCAATTCAGCCAAGGCTGTAATCAGGCTTGCAGGCACTCTACCAACTTGCCATAATGTTATTTACAGATGAGACAAGGTTGTCATTTTTCATTTTCTCCATAGAATGAAAAAGAAATATAAAATTTCAACATTTATAAATATGTCTCTTAGGCAGGAGCATCAGACAATATATATTCATTTCTTTTTAAAACTGAAAACAATTTATTATGATGGTAACATGTCAACTGAAATCACAAAAGAATACTCAAAGAATGCAATATTCAAGGAATGACTTAAGTATATAAAGTATATACATACCTGAGTGTTAACTAGCCCAAGATACATGTGAAAATAAACCATACATGAAGTATAGACATAAATGTGTCTTTCTTTTACACTCCAGCTCCCACTAAAGCATAGGCCCTCAACCAACTCACGCCACACCACGTGTAGACCTCTTTGTGAGTGATTAGATTTGGTGGCTGAAGTTTTCTCAAGAATGATGGGCATGCCAGTCTTAGGCCAAACCTCCTTAGTTGCCACTTAAAGGTGTGCTGCACAAGTTGGTGGTTAGATTTTGTGGCTGAAGTTTTCTCAAGAATGATGTGTATGCTAGTCTTAGGCCAAACCTCCTTAGTTGCCACTTAAAGGTGTGCTGCACAAGTTGTATAAGGGGTAAGATTTTGTGGCTCGGGTTGTCTAACTTGATTTGGCCATCTTAGGCCAAACCTCTTAGTTGCCACTTAAAGGTGTGCTGCACAGGGGTAAGATTTTGTGGCTCGAGTTGTCTAAAGAATGATGGATATGCCATCTTAGGCCAAACCTCCTTAGTTGCCACTTAAAGGTGTGCTGCACAAGTGGTTAGATTTTGTGGCTGAAGTTTTCTCAAGAATGATGGGTATGCCAGTCTTAGGCCAAACCTCCTTAGTTGCCACTTAAAGGTGTGCTGCACAAGTTGTATAAGGGGTAAGATTTTGTGGCTTGAGTTGTCTAAAGAATGATGGATATGCCATCTTAGGCCAAACCTCCTTAGTTGCCACTTAAAGGTGTGCTGCACAAGTTGTATAAGGGGTTAGATTTTGTGGCTGAAGTTTTCTCAAGAATGATTTGTATGCCAGTCTTAGGCCAAACCTCCTTAGTTGCCACTTAAAGGTGTGCTGCACAAGTTGTATAAAGGGTAAGATTTTGTGGCTCGAGTTGTCTAAAGAATGATGGATATGCCATCTTAGGCCAAACCTCCTTAGTTGCCACTTAAAGGTGTGCTGCACAAGTGGTTAGATTTTGGTGGCTGAAGTCTTCTCAAGAATGATGGGTATACTAGTCTCAGGCCAATACTCCTTAGTTGCCACTTAGCGGTGTGCTGCAACTGCACAAGGTAGAGGTGTGATTCCCTCATCAGTAGAATGAGATATCAAGTAAAACGGAAGGTAGGGAAAACCTATACCTGGAGAGAATGATGCAGCAGGGAGTGTGTGCAGTCTCTGGATGCCACTCGAGCTTCGGCAGAAAGGCAATAGTAGCAGTTAACAGGTGGCAACGGGTACCAAGAGCATGGAGACTATTTAATGGCTGCTGAGGAGGGAGACAGAGCTAATATGGGCTCGTCCTGTCTGCTGTGATGTTGAATATTTACCCAGATAAAATCCTTGACTGCCACTTATGGAAAGGCATGGTAAGTTAGTGTTGCTATTTGTAGCTTTCTTTATGGACACTGTAACACAGGAATGATGAGAAGTTTCACACACACACAAAAAAGGTAAATAATACTTTTTCCCTTCTGCCATCTCCCCACTGGAGGTTGGTTGCATTGGTTGTACTGCTACTGCAGTCCTTGGGAATATTACAGCATTATACCATGTATAAGATTATATGTTTCCCCCAAATATTTCAAGTTTAAAATTGGGGGTCATCATATAAACAATATGTGTTTAAAATATTTATTGTTCTAATTTTAGGCTGGGGGGGGTATATCTTAGATAAGGAAAACTACAGAATGTGATGAGGTCTTAATATCTACTACAGTGTGACACTGTCCACCTGCCATAAAAACGGTAAACCAGATAAAACCTCAACTTATGACTTCCTATTCTGTGTTCACCCTGAAAAAAGGTGGTCAGTATATTGTGTCATGATCTGTAGCTAAGGTGCGATATTTGCATCTTTTAACCCCAAACACTTTGTTTCAGCAAAATCCCTAGCTAGTCACCTTTTATGGCACGGTTATTATAGGCCAGTGGATCTCCCCCCGCCCATCCCCACCTCAACCACCTGCATGAAGCCCCAGGAACCCATTCAGGGAAACTTATGACAACTATGACCTTCTTATCCAGTAGCTGAGAGAAAGACCAAATACGACAAGCAAATATGCGGTCTGAAATTTTAGAGACTGAAATCAAACGGTAGGAAACTAGTCAGTAGATGGGAATTTTAGAAGGAAAACTGAAAGAGAGATACTGTAAATTGTGGCATTTAAGTTGAGTTTTTAAGCCTAAAAAGCACTTTTTCAAAACCAGCAGTCAGTCACCTTATATGGTGGGTATAAAATCCAAACCTTTAACACCCAGTAGTAAACAAGTAGGATAGCACTCTTAACAATCATTGTACACTATTTACCAGACCTCCAGCAGCTTACCACAAATTCAAGGACCCTTTCCAAACCACAAGGCGTAACTGGGCATATAGTGCTAGATGTATATTTTATAGTCCAATTGGTATTTGGTGGGTCATGTGGTCAATGTCATGCCAGCTGCCTTTACTTCCCAGGACTTTAGCTGATGCCCATTTTAGGCTGGGTCAACTTGGAAGCCAAAATCCTTTTCGAAAAAATCTGGCTCATCTGAACCTACAAACTTAAGGTGCGATATGAGCAACTAGCTGCTGCAATCCATTGTAACTTTTGTTTGGTATATTATTTGGCAAAGTTAACATAAAAAATTAAACTAATAATAAGTAACCCCAATTAAGTATTCTATTAGTGACACACATGTCACTAAGTGTAAACATTGCCTGTTCATCTGTACCCATACATCAGTGAAGGAAACAAGTCTGCAAATGGATCTGAAGTTTTGTGCCACTGACAACCAACCATATGTGAGTTAGATTCAACCCCACCAGGACATCCACCAAGCGATAAATACCTGGTGACTCAAAGTGCCACCCTGCGGATGAGGATCACCCGGGAAGAGGTCCCAGAAACCCCATTCAACTGTTGGATTATATTAGAGCCCCTGGCAACAGGTGGGATGGAGCTTTAAAACAACAAAAAACTGCATCCCATATCGGGATGACAGATTTATGTTGAACCATATATTTTTAAGGCCAAGCTTTATAGGGTAGGAATAGGCCTAAGTGAGAATTCTGAGCTAAAAATCTTGAGGTTAGTGAGAACACAGCCAAACCAAACTGCATATGAGATTTCTTTTACAGCACATCTGCAACATAGGAGAGGGAAAGACCAAGAAAGAGATAAATAAATGGTGTAGCTGGAATCTGCACACACACAAAAAAGATGAACAAATTTATCACTCAAGCCACCCGAGAAGCACAAGACAAACAGAGAAAACCAGGACACTGGGCTACAATGTGGTATCAGTGAGATGACAAAAGAAGAAAAATAAGAATCTTTAGGTTGACTTGTACGGCAGGTCAATCTGTATGTCACAATTTACGGTACGTGCAAAGAAAGAAAATACCTCATAAAAGAAGTTGAGAGAGCTATAAGTGCTATTGTATACTCCAAAAGGAACATACAAGAAGAAGACATTATCTGGGTTCTTTATTAACATCCTACCCTAGATGACGTCAAAGGACAGTCCAAAATTTAAGAAGGTGGTAAGACTGGGTTTCCCGGCTTTCTGATGCTTTTAAAGACCCCAAAACATCTAGAACTGGCCCTAACTCCAACCCACCTATGTCCCACGAGAGAATGCAGTCTAGGTCCCAAGACTGCATGCAGCCTAGATCCCACGACTGCATGCAGCCTATCTACCACCCCCTGAAATGTCTGTCCCATGACGTGGATTTCCCTTGTTTGGAGGTAGGATATTAATAAAGCACCACTATCTGTACTAAAAATGTGAACAGGCTTGTGCTGCTGACAGCTTGACATTCACTCGATGCCAAGCATTGCTCAGGCAGCCTCGCAGGTTCCATATGCCCTCAACAGAGTCAGGCTGTACATTGTAGGAGATATCCACAGCTTTACAAACCAAAGTGGTTTCTTTGACATTCTGGGGTAGTGGGACATCAGCTTCCCATAAAGTCCAGGCATAAGACTTGTATGGAGTCTGTCCATTTGGCTTTAGTTTGGCCTCATGCCACGTCTTTCCTCCATCGGCTGAGACATCAACTCTAATTATTCCTCTTCCGCCGCCTGACCAGGCATAACCTTTCAAGGTCACCTATCGGGAAAAAAACAAAAATAAATACATGTTACTCATTTATATGAGGTATAATCTGATGAGATCTTTTTTTCTGACCTACAGCTTGTTCAGCAAAGTGTTAGTGAAAGGAGGTAGATGACATTTTATAGACTCTGCAGGACTGGTGGCGACTATTGGTGTTGGCACCTCTTACAGCTGCCCTGTGCATTTACTGTGTGTGCATACTTCTGGATTTTGCCAAAACTAACTGTGTGTTCACTAATTCTCAAATGGTACAGTAAAGGGATTTTGTGTCATTTTCAGTGGCAATGAAATGGAGCTCTTTATTCTTTGCATTCACCAGATATAAACTCCAGCAGAAAATTCTGGTTGTTATCCCTCTCCGGACCTTAGACTTGTTCCAGAACCCAAGTGTTGTGTGCACATCCATTTTACAAATCTCTCTTATTTTTATGCAGGCTGTTGGTTGCCTGCCTCTTAGGCAGATGCACTCTGACTTCAAATACTAAATTATAGCAAGGCTCACAATCTGTTACACTAAATTATAGCAAGGCTCAGTCTGTTACACTAAATTATAGCAAGGCTCACAGTCTGTTTCACTAAATTACAGCAAGGCTCACAGTCTGGTATACTAAATTATAGCAAGGCTCACAATCTGTTACACTAGATTATAGCAAGGCTCACAGTTTGTTACATTAAATTATAGCAAGGCTCACTGTGTTACATTAAATTATAGTAAGGCTCACAATCTGTTACACTAAATTATAGCAAGGCTCACAGTCTAGTATACTAAATTATAGCAAGGCTCACAGTCTAGTATACTAAATTATAGCAAGGCTCACAGTCTAGTATACTAAATTATAGCAAGGCTCACAGTTTGTTTCACTAAATTATAGTAAGGCTCACTGTGTTACATTAAATTATAGTAAGGCTCACAATCTGTTTCACTAAATTACAGCAAGGCTCACAATCTGTTACACTAAATTATAGCAAGGCTCAGTCTGTTACACTAAATTATAGCAAGGCTCACAATCTGTTACACTAAATTATAGCAATGCTCACAGTCTGTTTCACTAAATTACAGCAAGGCTCACAGTCTGGTATACTAAATTATAGCAAGGCTCACAATCTGTTACACTAGATTATAGCAAGGCTCACAGTTTGTTACATTAAATTATAGCAAGGCTCACTGTGTTACATTAAATTATAGTAAGGCTCACAATCTGTTACACTAAATTATAGCAAGGCTCACAGTCTAGTATACTAAATTATAGCAAGGCTCACAGTTTGTTTCACTAAATTATAATAAGGCTCACTGTGTTACATTAAATTATAGTAAGGCTCACAATCTGTTACACTGAATTATAGCAAGGCTCACAGTCTGTTACACTGAATTATAGCAAGGCTCACAGTCTGGTACTCTAAATTATAGCAAGGCATACAGTTTGTTACACTAAATTATAGCAAGGCTCACAGTTAAACTAAATTATAGTAAGGCTCAAAGTCTGTTAAACTAAATTATAGCAAGGCTCACAATTTGTTACACTAGATTATAGCAATGCTCACAGTCTGTTACACTAAATTATAGCAAGGCTCACAATTTGTTACACTAAATTATAGCAAGGCTCACAGTCTGTTTCACTAAATTATAGTAAAGCTCACAGTTTGTTACACTAAATTATAGAAAGGCTCATAGTAGGTTAAACTAAATTAAAGCAAGGCTCACAATCTGTTACACTAAATTATAGCAAGACTCACAGTCTCTTTCACTAAATTACAGTAAGACATTCAATCTGTTACACCAAAGTATAGTTAGGCTCACAGTGTTACATTAAATTATAGTAAGACTTACTGTGTAACATTAAATTATAGTAAGGTTTACTGATTTACATTAAATTATAGTAAGGCTTACAGTCTGTTACACTAATTTATACAAACCTTGGATCAGACAGTGTTAAAGTAACAAGTGACAGGGATCTCAAGGGGTAATATGGAGATGACACATGATAATCTTCTCCTTCTCGTTCACCAGCTGTAAACTCTGGCGGAAGGTTCTGGTTATTCGTCCCCTTCTGGACTGCAGTCTTGTTCCAGAACCTGAGTGTTGCGTGTGCATCCGTTTTACAGATCTGATTCATTTGTATGCAGACTGCTGATTCCTTGCCTCTCAGGCAGATGCACTCTGACTTTGAAGGAAGCTACCAATTAGTCGACTCTTACGACATGCTTTTGGGTCGGCAGTGTGTCTATTCTTGTTTTTCCCATAATAGGGCCCCAGAATCCACACGGGGAACACATGATAATGATCTTCTTCTTAGCCTTTACCGGCTGGAAACTCTGCCAGAAAGTTCTGGTTGTTCATCCACTCCTGGACTTTGGTCTCGATCCAGAACTTAAGTTCTGCATGCAGATTCGTTGTACAGATCTGGTTTATTTGCATGTAGACTGGTGGTTTCTTGCTTCTCAGGCAGATGCACTTTTTGAAGGAAACAATCAGTAGTCAGTCATCTCTTACGATATACTTGTTAGGAGGGGGTAGCAGGCCTACTGACTGTTCTCGAAAATGGAGGCCCAGAACCACAGGGAAAGATGAGGATGATGTTCAGTATATAAGAAATCTGACAGTTAAAACAGGACCAGTATCATTACCTCAGTAGCACCTTGCTCTATTTCTGCACCTTCGACTGGATCACATATTGCTGATGTAACTGGAAGCTGAGAAATGGATACCGATTTGTCAAAATTGACGTTGTGCCAGTCAACAGATGAATTGAACCCTTTGTAGTCGCTGCGCTGCCAGTGTGATGTGCTCTCCTCTGTGCTGAAGTAGATCTTCTTTAACCATTTCACCTGAAACATGTACACCATAAATGAGAACTGGGATGTGTGGGAAGGGGAGGAATGAAAAGGGGCCATTCTGTGAACAGGCTCTCATATATCTCGGCAGTGGTAATCTGTCCTCCATTCACTGCAGGACTGACTAGCAGACTGTTGGTACAAACCTTCCATAGGTAACTGATCCAGTCAACTGCTCCAGTTGCTGTCGGCAACATAAGCAACTATAACTGGCAAAACGAAATTCAATTTTGAGACTCACGTTACACAAAAAAGAGTGACACATCTGCAAGGCAACGTGAACCTTGCAGCCACACGTCTTCCCTGAGTAAGAAATCCTGCCAATAGTTGGAATGCAGCATTCCCAACGGTCCTGAGGCTCAGACAGCGACAACACTACAAGATGATTCTTGCAGCAGTATCAAGCAGAATGCAAGATACCATGCTGCTGCCGAATAGCAAAGCTACTCTGCCTGTTGTCATGCACCAATGTTGCCAGGTCTCGGAAATTCATGGCAAAGTAAGAACCACTTCAAAACAGTGATAAAGATAAATGAAATAAGCACTGAAAATGATGAAGAAACACACACAAAAAACCCACTGAGAATGATGATGTATTAAACGCTGAAAACAAAATACACATAACAACCCTAGAATACTGGACTTTCCCAGGGATTCTGGGATGTCCTTTGTTTGAGGTAAGTTAAAAGAAAAAAACTAAAATGGGACCAAAAGAGTTAAGGAAGCTCATAGGTTCATTTCAATGGCTGCATCATTCACCTTAACAAGTACAATTATTATAGAGATCAATGGGGATCGTCGCTGGAGCTGTAGAGTTCATGCTTTATGCAATGCTCTCTGCAAGGTGGATAGCTACTTTTTTTTTGCCGTTATTGGCTATTCTTTTTGCACCCCAGAATATGGGGACCCCATAATTAACACAGGGGAGGCATAATTAACACAGGGAAGGCATAATTAACACAGGGAAGGCAGACAGCAAAATAACAATAAACTCCAGAATCATATAAATATAAACTGTTTGATAATTAACTGGACCTGTAGTATTGTGAGTATTCTTAATGAATTGTTTTCCTATGACATGTAAATTAAGAAGAATTTGGAAGAAACTCTGTGGCTAAGTCAATGTGAACGCTTCGTAATGCCGGGTTCGATCCCAGCTGCGGGCCATGCATCTTGGTTACAACAGTGGTATCAAGAAAGCCGACCGTCCAGAAAGCAATGGCAAACTACTGGACGCAAATTTGCCTATAAACCATGGGCTGTTGGGGTTGGTTCTGCAACATCCTGTAAAGGATATGCAACTACCTTTGGAAGCAACAGAAATGTGGTTTCTGAGACGAATGTTATGAATACCTGGGACGGTCAGAGTAACTAACAACGATTGCTTGAAAGAGGCTAATGAAAGTAGATCTCTATATACAACAATTAGAAAGAGACAAACACTGTTCTTTGGCCACATAATGAGAAGAGAGACACTGGAGAACATCGTGACAACTGGAAAAATCAGTGGAAAGAGGGGTAGAGGCAGGTCAAGAGAGATGAAGCTGGATGGACTGAAACGATGACATGGTGGGATATCATCAAGAGAGTTGTTTCTGGCAACCAGGGATCGTGATCTGTGGAAACACATGAGCGCCTACGCCAGTTGACAGGGCACATGATGATGATGACATGTGGCTGCTGGACCCCATTGGCTGGGGAGGGAGGGGGGATGACGAAAGAACAGACATACTGCCCCAACACACGTCTGTGTTCATGTGTAACAAAAAAAGAAAAGCACAAACATAATTTCCAAAACAACATACATACCTGTCTAGCACCAACGACTCCAGGGATGATAACCCGGACAGGATATCCATGATCTCTAGGGATTTCAGTTCCGTTCATCTCATAGGCAATAACGATGTCATTCTTCAGCATTCTTGCCAACTCGAGCGGGATGGAGGCACCATAAGGAGTACCATCCTCCTGCTTATCTAATCCTTCAAAGACGATATATTTCCCTCGAACAGTTTCTATATCCACACCATGAAACTTCAGCAGCTCCTCCAGAGTCACCCCTGACCATTTAGCATTGCCAATGGCAGCAATGCCCCAGTTCAGACCCTTCACAGGTTTCACTTTAACCATCTCACTACGCCGGTTTCCTGCACACTGGGTGACTGCCGTTACCGAGGTTTTCTTGAACTTTGTTTGCAGGTCTTCAAAGGTGAGCGAAATGCTACATGATGGTAACTGCAGGTCCAAACTGTAATCTTTTAAGTTGATGCAGGGGACTGGAAGATGGTTGCGAACAAAGAACAGATGAGAAGGAGTTATAAAATTATCAGCCAGCATTTCCTGTGGAGGTTCTGCATTATACGGCTTCTCTGAACTTGGAATCAGAAGTGGTGACCTTTGAGGTTCATTTTTATATGGGTCGTTCTCATCCACTTTTCCTTTGTGTACCGCTACATCTGTTATGTTTCCTATACGATATGATTCAAGAGTCTCATAGATATCTTCACTCTTATGAACAGAATAAACTGACCAAAAGGGCTCGATTGACTTCCCTGCTGCCATAAGAATCTTCTTACCTCCCGGATGCATATCCAGATAGTCTGTTATATCATAAACACCATTTCCATACGTGACCCAAATCCCAGATTCCCTGGTGCTGTGAGCAGCCACGTCAGCCTGTGTATATGTCGGCAGACCATGCTTTATTTTACCTGGTTCAATTTTCTCTTCTGCAAAAACTCTCCCAAAGTTGTTCTTAATAGCCAAAGGCATCAACAATCCAGAACTTCCACTACCATTCCGCTTGTTAAATATCCAGTACAGCCCACCACCTGGAAAATATCAGTACACTAAATGTGTTATACAGTTAAAAGTAAACTTCAACAACTGCTCTCTAGGCTTAACAAAAAAACAATAATAACAGAAAAGAATTAGTCCTCTCTCTATGCAATGAGTCCACACCTTGTGAGAATGCTGCAGCTGCTTGGTGAAATCACTGAAAGAGATGTTATCAGTTTGGTGAAATCACTGAAAGAAATGTTTTCAGTTTGGTGAAATCACTGAAAGAAATGTTTTCAGTTTGGTGAAATCACTGAAAGAAATGTTCTCAGTTTGGTGAAATTACTGAAAGAAATGTTCTCAGTTTGGTGAAATCATTGAAAGAAATGTTCTTAGTTTGGTGAAATCACTGAAAGAAATGTTATCAGTTTGGTGAAATCATTGAAAGAAATGTTCTTAGTTTGGTGAAATCACTGAAAGAAATGTTCTCAGTTTGGTGAAATCACTGAAAGAGATGTTCTCAGTTTGGTGAAATCACTGAAAGAAATGTTCTTAGTTTGGTGAAATCACTGAAAGAAATGTTCTCAGTTTGGTGAAATCACTGAAAGACATGTTCTCAGTTTGGGGAAATCATTGAAAGAAATGTTCTCAGTTTGGTGAAATCACTGAAAGAAATGTTCTTAGTTTGGTGAAATCATTAAAAGAAATGTTCTCAGTTTGGTGAAATCACTGAAAGAAATGTTCTCAGTTTGGTGAAATCACTGAAAGAAATGTTCTCAGTTTGGTGAAATCACTGAAAGAAATGTTCTCAGTTTGGTGAAATCACTGAAAGAAATGTTCTTAGTTTGGTGAAATCATTGAAAGACATGTTCTCAGTTTGGTGAAATCACTGAAAGACATGTTCTCAGTTTGGTGAAATCATTGAAAGACATGTTCTCAGTTTGGTGAAATCACTGAAAGACATGTTCTCAGTTTGGTGAAATCACTTATAGAAATGTTCTCAGTTTGGTGAAATCACTGAAAGAAATGTTCTTAGTTTGGTGAAATCACTGAAAGAAATGTTCTCAGTTTGGTGAAATCACTGAAAGAAATGTTCTCAGTTTGGTGAAATCACTGAAAGAAATTTTCTCAAACTGAGAAATGAAAGTATGATTTTTTTTTTATGCACCTTAACAGGGTGATCAAAAAATTGTGTTGTGATCTACAGCTCAGATATGATGTCTGCACCATAAACCAAACACACCTTATTTCAGCAAACCCCTAAATAGTTACCTTTTACATTTGTTAGGGCGACAGTGGGTCTATTAATTTCCCCCACAATAGGGCCCTGGTGCCCATAAGGAGTTCCTCTTCATGTTCACGGGCTGTAAACTCCAGCAGAAAGTTCTGGCTGTCTGTCTACCTCTTGACTTTAGTCTTGTTCCACAACCTGAGTGTTGCATGTACATGAGTTTAACGGATCTGACTTAACTATGCAGACTGTTGGTTCCTTTCCTCTCAGGCAGATGCACTCTGACTTTGAAGGAAGCTCCCATTAGTCAACTCTTAGGACATGCTTGTTGGGGAAGGCAGTGGGTCTATTCTTGTTTCCTCCACAATGGGGCCCTGGAACCCACAAAAGGGAATACAAGCAGTTCAAGTTGTGATCTTTTCTGTGTGACTGCCAACTTGGCGGCCCTCTATGGAACAACGAAAACAATTTCAGCTGTCTGTTATTTAACTCTTTGAGTCCCAAGGAACGCATCACGCGCTCATTTTTTACTACTTGGCGGCCCAAACAGCGCATGAGGTGTGACGGTTTTTAATTTACCACTTATCGGTAATTACACGCAAACCGCTCAATTTAAACTTCCTTTCCAGTTCTCAAGTGTGTAGTCTACACACGTGGAGTGCATTCGTTTGGGTCTGGTGAGTTTTTAAGGCTTTAAATCAATATTTGTGTGGTCTACTACGTTACCAAACAATTATCTGAAAACAATATGTCCAATCAGTCATCGTCTTCACGCCCATCAAAGCGATTTACTGCTTTGGAATCATAAAATTTGATAAAACAGTGGATCGATTAAAGTAATGTGGAGTTGGATAATGATAGTAGCGACGTGAAATTCCCCAAATCGTTGACGAGTCAAGTTTTGATGAGGATGTGTGCGTAATTATTCTCCTGCTTTAGGACAAAACTGACTAATTCTGCCTTGGCAACACAAGAGAAGCACCTCGTAACGCGACACCAGCTAGTCCAAATGTCAGCGCTTCAAGTACTACTATCCATATAATCAAAAACCATAGATATATATCTATGAACAGATTGACATGTTTACAGTGCCTTTACAATTTTTTTTTCTATGTGAGAAATTCAATTGTTTTTTAGAAAAGTCACTGTTTGTGCCACTGGAGAATATATTTTGACGTGTTATGGTTGTGTTATTAAAATTGCTATGGAACAACAACTACTGCACATTTTGCTTTAATATTGGCTGTGCATACTTATAAGTGGTGTACCTTCCTTTGTGATGCATTCTGGATATACTATATCAAGAATTTTAGGATCAGCTTCTGGGTAAGTGGAAAAAACTTGTTCATAATTTACTCACACCTCAAACTAAGTCACTGTTTTCTCTACTAAATACTAACAGTAAAATTGTTTATTGTAGCAGTATGCTAATATTAATCCTTATCCATTTATGTTTAATTTTATGTATGATATGTGTATGTTGGACATCAGCTGCAGCTGTGTGGTTTGTTTTAAAGTGCTGCATTTGTTAAAAGTCAAAATCATATTACCCCCCCCCCCCCTTGGGCCTCTGGTGCAAAACCCCTGGGACTCAAAGAGTTAATACTACAGCTCTCTCTCTCTCTCTCTCTTACAAATATGATTATCTATGAAGCAGTTGTGAAAGCGGAGTGGCTACTATGTATGCCGGCTGCTCCAGTGACCGTAGATTCTATCTCGGCTCTCCTTGCAATAACGGTCGCTAGTTGGACGGCGACGGCCGCTTTCTCGGAGTTCAGTCCCCTGGCTGCAGTGCAATTATGGAGTGGACAAGGCACGAATCACAAAACAAAGTGCGTTTACATGGCGTCTAGACCACGCGCTGCGACTCACATTAGCGACCACGTTCTTGTAACCAAAACCCTAACCCTAATTATGTCATTTGTTTCGTTCCCTCTTTTCCACTCCGTAATTACACTGCAGCCAGGGGACTGACGAAGCGGCCGTCGCCGTCCAACTAGCGACCGTGTTATTGCAAGGAGAGCCAGAACCTCTATTTCTAATAATACAAATATAAAGTTGAAAAGACAATCTTATTGAAAGACAGCTGTTTTTTTTTACCGATTGCTCCTGCCACAGCAAGCGTAATGGCTGTAGAACCAAACCGCCCTCCGTCGCTTCTTGTTTGACTTCTGAAATAACTGTTGCTTGCATAGCCACGTTTGGCTCCATAGTCCACCGGCTGTACATTGTTCTTATCTAAGCCGTTGCAGCTAGACCATAATAATGCAAGCTGCGTTGGATAAACCGACACAGACCTGCAAGTTATTGGTAACAATACACATCGTTTCACACAATCCTGACTGAATCCACCTATCAGTTTAGGTTTGGTTAACGGTTTTAGAAATGCCATATCAATCTCTATTAACTATAAGACGATATAAATCACAAACATTCCATGTATTTGTGTAAAGTTTGAGAGTTTCAAAAGTGGCTTGTTTACTCCCAACTACTTCCGTTGTGTGTCCAGCAGACGTGGCCTTGACATTTCATGACCTGGCAGGCTCTTATCAAAACATACTTTTAATATAGGAGATCGACTTCAAGGCAGTGGATTTTATCCTATGTGGCTCAGCAGAACGGCTAGACACCTGCTGAGAGCGTCGCAAAAAGCATGACCTCTGTAGCTCTAGCGAGGATCCCAATGGATGTCAGCAAACTGCATTCTTAATGTGAATGACGGGTCCGTGAAATAAACCCATGATCTTAAAAGCGTGAAGCAAACGGTTTGACCACTACGTCATGGAGACAATCACTCTCAATGAAAACCACACTGGAGAGTAAAGTAGAACCATCATTCTTCTCGAACATGACTAGGGTTGCCAACTCAAAATTTAGAAAATCAGCCAAACATTGGCAAACAAGATAAGAACAGCTCCAAATCAATGTCAACACTGTCGTATCCACCGAAACCAATACTATACATTTTTTTTTCAGATGAAAAGTTAGGGATACAGTAAAGTTCTTGCGAAATTTGTTAGAAAGAAGCAGTTTTTTTTTTCCTCCTCACTAGTGCCTCAAGAAGTTCCAGCTGGGTTCTATTTCTAGATTTCGTTTTTGTTTGATGAAACAAGGGAGAACACTTCTCGATATTAGTATTACTTGTTGCAGTTGCCGGCTCTGTTTGAAATCGGAATTATGAAGCAAGATTTTAACAGAAATTAAATGGAGGATGGCTATAGCAATGCAGAGATTGAACAGCCTTAAAAGGTCTATTGTTAAGCACTAGCAAGGAGATAAAAATTAGAATTTTGAGAGCATGCATCTTCCCTGTGGCTACAAACGGATGTGAGTCGTGGTCTATCTCTCAGGCCTTAAGAAAGAGAATAGGGGCCTTTGAGCTGAAATGCTATAGAAAGATTCTCAGAATATCTTGGACAAAGAAGAGGAGAAATTCTGACATCTTGAAAGATCTGAACATCAACGAAGATTGGCTAATAAACAGCGTCCTTTCTCGGAAGCTGAAATATTTTGGTCATATCAAGCGCCACAACGGATTGGAAAAAAACAAACTATAGCAGAAGGCATGGTACCAGGAAGGAGGGGCACGAAGATGGGCACAGGATATAAGTGTTCAGTATAACAGTACACGATGCAGGAGAACTGGCGAGAGATCGAGTTTCTTTTAGGCAGACTGTGATGAGATCGTCGTTCTGCAAAGGACCTGCTACATGATGATGATGATCGTATTACTGTTTCATTTGTGTAAGTGTGTGTGTGTATGTGTGTGTGGTGGTGGTGAGGGGGGGGGGGGGGTCACCATAGTTAAAGTTTCTCGATTTGGGACTGAGCCTCGAGAGGCAGGGGGTAAGAAGTGTTGGTGTTGTGGGTAGTGGGTTCCTCCCCCCCCCCCACCCCCTTACTTCACCCTAGGTCTAGTGAATATCTGTTCACGAAAGGAGCGTCCATTGTGGTGTCAGCCTCTTGACCTAGCAAGACCTCTCTTACCTCAAGACCATTGTGCGTGGCGAAGAGTCACAGCCTCCCCGAGGTAGTCCTGGTAACTGGGGGTGCAAATCCCCAGGCAAAACACAATGGATCTAGAGGAGCAAACCTCGATAATAAACCCGGTGCACCACACCGTACTGCCCCCTGTGGGATTGAAGGAGCCAGAGGTGTGCTGAACAGCCTTAGGAATGGAAATAAGTATGCTAACCCCCCTGAATACCGGAAACTATCGTGAAGGCACAGGGGCTCAGGACGTGACGATCCAGTTGCCCCAACTACTCATGCTAAGGCAATGCTTAGAGCCATGAAGAGCTCAGTGAAACCTGCAGGCAATCTGGTAGCGGGGAATGAGCACACTGTGAGCACCACAATGCCATGAATATGTCAAAATTTAAAAATACATACGAGATTGGTCGTCGCCTCGTCTATCAAAGCCCGCGCAAGACAGTGGGAAACCAGGATGTCATGTGCAAAAAATTGGCTACTGGAAAATTTGAAATAAATAGGAAAATCAGACACCCCAGGAGGAGAAAGAGTGGGAGGGAGAGCAAAGAGAACTCAGATAGCACAGCAAAAAATACACAGACGCTCAATATTCTGCAGCTGAACATCTGTGGAATAAGAAATAAGAAACTTGAACTTACCAAACTGCTAAACAACCACAGGGTACACGTGGCTGCCCTACAAGAAACCCTGCATAAAGACTCTGATCTGCATCTCACTGGATTTACTAGTTATGCCTGTAAATGCAATGACTGTCGGGGCATAGTGACTTATATCAGAAATGACATACAAGGAGATGTAACAATGCTGTCGACATCTCACTCTACAGATGTGCAAAAAATAACTATCTGGCACAATGGAAGCAAATATACGATATACAACGTGTACAGCCCACCTCAGACAACATGCAACATACCAGAACTATACAAGACACAGTACCATAAAACCCTTCTTGTTGGTGACTTCAACGGACACTCGCCATGTTGGGGTTACCCTGACTACAATAGCACAGGGAAATACATCGAAGATACTTGTGAAACAATTAACCTATTAGTGCTGCAGGACACAGAGTCTACACCTACACTGTTACACAGGGCCCACATATTTCTCAGCCGACCAGACCTGACCATCTGCTCATCCGACTTAGCAGACGCAAGCTTTCCCCAAGTCCTGGACGACATAGGAAGTGACCACAAACCTATACTCACAACTGTAAGCACCACCGCTAAATTACGCTTCAAGCAGAGAACCCGTTGGAATTTCCGAAAAGCAAACTGGAAACTATTTCAGGCAACATCTGACGGCTTCCTGGGAAGAATTGACAACAGCTGTGTGGAAACTTCTTGTGAAGACATAACACAAGCAATCCTGAATGCAGCGTCGAAAGCCATCCCTTTTTGGAATAAAGAAATTCAAAATACTATATCTGAAAGGAATAAAGCAAGAATATTTCTCGAAACTGCACGTTCAACTGAAGCAAAGATCCAATACAATAAAGCATGTGCCAGAGTAAAGCTTGTAGTTAATAAGGCTAAAAGAGATAAATGGACAGAAACTTGCTCCAACTTAGACCTTAGACAGAATGGAAATAAAGCATGGATTTTAGTTAAAAACCTTGATTTAAGTTCGAAAGCTCATGCGCCGCTGGATCGATAACAACAACAACAACAACAACAACAACTCGATTTGGCAGCTGGCCGAGCGGTTACCACATCAGGCTCTCATGCAGGAGGCACGCGTTCTTACCCTGGTGAGGTTATATTTTTCTTGTGTGTGTAGGGAGTGGGGGGGGGGGGGAAATTAAACATCCTTACATGCACAGTCCGTGGCGACAGCACTAGCCATGCAGCCCTAAATCCTCAGGCTCGTCCCCCCCCCCCCCCACGCCCTGTTTACACCGCCCTAAAAAGTAAAACAGACAGTATATATAGTGACAGTTAACCCTGATTCAGAGCGTAGACATATGTTTCAACGACACCCCCAGTTTACATTACTCTATTTGTTCTGTTTCTTCGAGCGGTGAAAGTAATCCCCTGCCGGTTTGCTGGGCCATTCGCATGTTAAGGACAGAAAGAAAAAAACTGACCTAGGTGAGTCCATCCACCTAGGGGAGCCAAAGTGCCGCTTGTCCATGACCTGGCGGCCATGGTTTCCCGGTCTACACTACTTGCAGGTGGGAATGGCCTGTGTGGTCTACAGGTCATCAGCCGGCTAGAGATTTTCACTTTTAGTCCCTCCAGAGAGAGACTAACCGATCCCAAACATACTGGCTGTACGGCCAAGCGCAGCCCACACCTTGTAAACACATGGGAATCTCAATTTACGAAGCGCACATACGGGCATATACCCGAAAATTATACGTCCCTTTCAAACCGAAAGTTTCCAGATGATCAAGATGAGATGAGATGATATTACATCTCTTCCTGTGTGAAATTGCTAAGAGCCTCTTAAAAAAATTAGGGTCGTTTTCATAAAATGTTATCTATTCTCTTGTGCATATTTACATGGCATATGTTTTCTTGAAAAGTGGATAATTCAAAGTGGATAATTCTCTCAGATAGATAGATAGATAGATAGATAGATAGATAGATAGATTAGATAGATAGATAGATTAGATAGATTAGATAGATAGACAGACAGACAGACAGACAGACAGACAGACAGACAGACAGACAGACAGACAGACAGACAGACAGACAGACAGACAGACAGACAGACAGACAGACAGACAGACAGATAGACAGACAGACAGATAGACAGATAGATAGATAGATAGATAGATAGATAGACAGACAGACAGACAGACAGACAGACAGACAGACAGACAGACAGACAGACAGACAGACAGACAGACAGACAGACAGACAGACAGACAGACAGACAGACAGACAGACAGACAGACAGACAGACAGACAGACAGACAGACAGACAGACAGACAGACAGACAGACAGACAGACAGATAGATAGATAGATAGATAGATAGATAGATAGATAGATAGATAGATAGATAGATAGATAGATAGATAGATAGATAGATAGATAGATAGATAGATAGATAGATAGATAGATAGATAGATAGATAGATAGATAGATAGATAGATAGATAGATAGATAGATAGATAGATAGATAGATAGATAGATAGATAGATAGATAGATAGATAGATAGATAGATAGATAGATAGATAGATAGATAGATAGATACTTCTTTCTTACTGTCAGCTATCAAATAGAGACAGTAAGGATGCTTGTTATACAAAATTAATCAGTCGAGCCCGAGAGTAAGACTGGTAACAACCAGAGTGTAAGGGAGCGATGAAGGGATAGATGGGAAAACAGCATGTGTGGATGGTGGTGTGGATAGGCGAGTGTGTCCTGGATAGATGAGTGTTAGATGAATGGATGGAATGATGGATGACTGTATTAGTGGATGAATGGAATGGTAGATGGATGGATGGCGTTAACTCTGGTACCCATTACCTAGAGGTTGGGTGAAAAAAATTAGTTACTAAAATCTTTTCACATGCACAGATGCTGCACTATATATATACTGCAGCTGTCAATAGTGGACACCTGGTCATAAGCATACGCAAAGCTGTGTATCATTTCAACTCACTGTGTACATGGCAAACTCACTGCGCGTTTGTCTGTTAAGTAAGTGTCTCTTAATTTATGCCACACATTCGTCCTTTTTTTCTTTACCTAACTGTCAAGACATCCGTTGTCATTTTCACCATCACCAATTTCAACTATTGCCATTAAGCGTTATGAGAAGGAACAGTTTGCGATCAACTGCTTGATGGGCAGCAATGGATACTGTCGTTCTGTGTTGATGTAAAAGCTTTTTAATGTCATCAGTTCATTTTGTTCAAGGGCGACGTCTTGCTTTCACTTCTAATCTGTTCATGTGTAGGGCATTCACTGATTGTTTCTCTGGCTGCATTCTTACTAGGTGACCAAACCATTCGATCGTCTGCTTCTCAATTAATTACGTGCACGGTGGCATTCCCTAAGCCTGACTCATATAATTTCTAACTCTGTCTTGGATGGTTAAACGGGCCGCTTTTCTCAGTCATCTCATTTCACATGTGTTAATTTTGTGTAATTAGCCTTTGTTATTGTCCGAGTGTATAAAAAAAATACCCTGGTAATAGGTAAGCGATATATTTGCACTGCCTATTATTGCTGATAGGCTCAAAATTCTGCAAACAAAGGGGAAAGGCAAGACAGATGTACAATCAGAGAATTACTGGTGCCATCGGAATTGGAACTCTTCACTTGCTTATAAATATGGGGATGAAAGTGCATAGTAGTGCTGTGATGTCGATTCTGAATTCAACATTCAACAATGTTTTTTGACAGTTAATATCAGGAATGTCAGACATTCAATACCCAATGCTAGTAAACAATTTCTTTTTTCAAACTGAAGCATGAATAAAATATACAATAATCAAGATACCACCTCCAACATCCTTTACTTAATATAAGTATACTATCAAAAGAAATCAATATTTGACAATACTGAGTTAACTTTGGGTTCCCAAAATATATGTACAGGTATTTTGAGAGTCAAAAAATAGACTAAAAAAATTTCTCTAAGATAATTAGTGTACATAAAACAAGAATGGTATCAATAAAAAAAGCAAAAAATTGGAAGTGTATGTTCAAAAAAGTGAAATACATTGTCCAGATTAAGAGTACATTGCTTCAAAATTAGGCATTATGCATACCAGTTAGCACAACCTGCCTGATAAAGTGATATGCAGTAAATATATCAAAATGTAAAAGTGTGTACATCAATCATATATGTACAAACAAGCAGCACATTACTGTTTTACACAGCTTCATCAGCATCGAAGCTTGCCATGACTAGAGCTGAAAATACACAAGAATTTAGTTAACAGACACAATTTTAAAGCTGCCAGAAATAATGTTTTAGACAGCTGCCACTGTGATAATGAAGCAAGTTAAGTAGGTTGTTTTGTTGCTGTTGGAGTAGGTCAGTGAATATGTTATCTGAAATGAAAAGGCAGACGAGCTTGCAAAGGCTGCACGGAACCTGGTGCAGCCTCAACCACTTCAGAGCTTTAAAGAGGCAAATAAATACACACTTAAAGCAATCCTTGAAGATAAACAGGGGAGATGACAAGAACGATTACTTTTTCTTCTTCTTCGTATCCACCAGCTGCAAACTATGGCAGAAAAAGTTCTGGTTGTTCATCCACTTTTGGAGTGCAATCCTGTTCCAGAACCTGAGTGTTGTGTGTGCATCTGTTTTACATATCTGACTCGTCTATATGCAGACTGCTGGTTCCTTGCCTCTCAGGCAGATGCACTCCGACTTCGAAGGAAGCTCCCAATTAGTCGACTGTTACGACATGCTTTTGGGTAGGCAGTGTCTATTCTTGTTTTCCCTATAATAATCCAGAGCACAGAGCCTGTTTATATGGAAGAAATGTGCAGACCAAAATTTTCAGACTCAGAGCAGGCAGGACACTGCAAAATCAGAGCACATTGATATTGAAAAGGTCTTGCTGATAATTTTGCTGCACATAGTTGCGAGTTGTTTGGTGAAGAACAAAAATGTGACCATGTTCAGCCCTGCTGAGAACAGCTTTAGTTATAACTGTGGTCTGGTTTTATTTGCACTAAGTTCACTTGCTTAAAAATAGTCTGTTGTGCCAGCAGTTGTGGTTGACTTTTCCTAACTGTGTGAGAGCTGTGATCTGAACATGTCTGGGTCCTGTCTCTTTGTTTTGGCCGGGGTTTCATGTTGCGTGTCCAACTTCTTGGAACCCCTAAAGCAGTTTTACAGAACTGCCCAGACTATGACGTTCACAGAGAAGAAATATGATCCACAAGAGTGTTAACTGATCCACATGGAGGTGAAAGCAGCTGATTGTTTCTCTGGTTCAAGTGTTCTGAGAAAGTTCCGAGTCTTCAGCTGTGCTCAATTTTAGATCTCTTGCCTTTGAAGAATACCTATGCTATGATTAATTAACCTGCAACTTGCACTTTAAAACCAGATAATTCACTGTTATAAACAAAGATAGATAGCCAAGCTTCATTCACATTAAATGACGAAACCTGTACATCTGCTGTCTCTACATAATCTTCAAAAAGCAGCATAAAAAAAAAAACAGACATAAACTAAGCTGAATACAACATAAAGTTGGAATGCTAATAGTTGGAATAATAAACAACATAATAATATTTAAAAAAAAGTAAAGTAAAGACCCCTTTCCACGCCTTTAGGCGCATCGGGCATATGGGAAGAGCTCCCATATTTTTACAGACCATCAGCACTCTGTGGGTAATATGGTCAGCATTACGCCGGCTGTCTTTTCTTTCCCAGGACAGCCCATCCTGGTAACCATTCTAGGCTGGGTCGACCTGCGACGTCCCATACCACGATAAAAATCCATGCAGCCTACAGTGGGTTTCGATCGCGGTACGTTGGACTCAACAAATTTAATGAAGTCACTAAACACGTACAATCTGGAATGATACTTTGTTAAGTTATGTTTTTCTTCTACCAGTTTTTCAGATGACATGTTTGAAAAAGTGAGCAAGAATTGACTTGACATCACAGTAATTAGGACATTCCCGTAAGCACGCTATTCCTATCTTCAGCAGCCAGCATAGAATTCCAATGATACTGAAGACATGAGCCATCACGCCTTTTCACCTGAAAAAGCCTAATAAATAAACAATATGTTTTTTCTTTTTAGAACTCACTGGCTGTAAATTCTGGTGGAAAGTTCTGGCTGTTTGTCCACTTCTGAACCTAAGTCTTATTCCAAAACTTGAATTCTATGAAACATCCCTTTTACGAATCTGGCTTACTTGTATGCAGGTGGTTCCTTGCATCTCAGGAAAATGTGTGCTGATTTCGTAGGTAAAATCCTAATTTAGTCGCCTTTTACAGCACGCTTTTTATGGAGGCAGTGAGTCTGTTATTTGTCTTCCCTCCAAAATGGGGCAGCAGAACCCAGGCTGGGAAAACAAACAACATTAAAATTGTTTCAAAACAATGAAATGTGCCTATAGTCCAATATGCAATGTAGAGAACTTTACAAAAAAAATGAGTACATTTAAAAAAAAAAAAAAAAATCAACAGCAAATTATAGTAACCAAACATTTATTATATACAATAACCAGCTGTCAACAATTAAATGCAAAAAAAAAAAAAAACTGTTGTGAGGGGAGAAAAGAACAACAAACAAACAACTGTGAAAAAAAAAATTAAAACCAACAAGAAAAGTTGTAACGGGAGAAAAGAATACTCAATAAACAACTGTAGGACACAAAAAAACCCAACAAAAAACAGCTGTAAGAGGAGAAAAGAACATGCAATAAACAACCAAAAACATGAAAACCAACAAAAAACAGTTGTAAGGGGAGAAAAGAACATCAAATAAACAACCAAAAACATGAAAACCAACAAAAAAACTATTGCAAGGGGAGAAAAGAACACCCAGTAAACAGCAGTAAAAAAAATGAAAACCAACAAAAAACAGTTAAAAGGACACAATCTAATAAACAGTGTGGTGGGATCAATCAAAACAACTAAATATAATACTGGTTCTTGCCTGAATCCCACTCATCATGTACTGTGATCCTCAAAGTTCTTACATTTGGTTTAGAACATAATCCCAGGGTATTTGGCTTCTTTGAAAGTCATGCACTAATGATTTGTCATGGCAGTTATTGTTTTGGCTTTCTAAAAAAAATCTGTTAAGAACCGAATAAGCTAAGAAATGTTTCAAAGAGTGTCAATAGCTGTCTAATACATTAACTTTATTATCATGTGCCATGCCAATAAATACAAGCCTGCACATCATGGTCTACCATCTCATATAATAATCAGAATCATGGATCAGGCCTGTGTTCTTGTCCTGCTCGTGTGGTCAAGGGATTTGTCTCTTTGCCTTTTCCCTACTCTTTCTCCATCAAGTAACACCTAACTGACTGACTTACTGACTTTCTACCCCACTAGGACATCACACAAGCGATAAAGACCCGATGACACAAAGTGCCACCATGTGGATGAGGATCGCCGTGGAGAGGTCCCAGAAACCGCGTTCAGACAATTGGCCATATTTATGGCCTGCCTATATTGCGGCCCCTGGCAAAAGCCAGGGTGGGGCTTCAATAATGAACACCTAACTAAACAAAAGCTGCTTTTAACCACTTTGCCCCCAAAAGCTCTTAAAGACAATTCTTAAGGGGTCTAATTCCCTATAAAATGCCACTTAACCAGCATTTCTACTGCTACATGTTTATGAGGCACCTGGTTAACGCCACTGGTTGTTTTTTCTGCCTATGCAGCTTTTCGGGGTCGGGATATCAATGTACTTAGTAAACATACCATTTGCAGCGTTTTCTTGTGAACGTAATGGTTTTTTTTAATCAAAGCCCACCAGTGTGTGACTAATACGTTTTTAAACTTTGACAGAGTAAAAGGCCTAAAGCTTAAACGCATATTACTTTGGAAATGTTAGGGTCTGTTGTACACTCTGTTGTACACTGTATATTCAACCAAGTATTTAGGCCTAGGGTGCCTACTCTAACATTCCGCTGGATATCTCCTTGATGGATGTGCTACAGTGGAGTCCTGCATACTATAACTGGCACACTTAGCACAGCATCATCTAATACAGTTGTTATCTTTACGAGCCAACAATAACGCTTGTGACAGGCCACATAAACCTTAATGTCATTACCATTACACGTCACAAGATGATGATGACTATTCAATAAAACATGTACGACAATAAATCTCTATTATCGGTATTCGGAAGAGTGCCGCGTGGGCACTCTTCCGAATACCGGTCCCAAATTATTCACTGCGGAAAACATCCCTCAGGAGGTTATGTAGTAAAACCGTTTAGGCCATCATGATCAGTTTCCACTCGTGCCGTTATTGCTCGCTGGATATCAATGTTTAGACGTTAAGCTAAGCGTCTTTGGGAGGTATCGTTTTCGATCCATTGAAGCGACGTGGAAAAGATTAGATTTAGATCCATTGTTTAAGCGACTTGGGGAGGAGTAGAGTTCGATCCATTTAAGCGACGTGAATGATTTTTGATCCATTGTTTACATTACCCGTTACTGCCCTTGCGGGGGTCCAGGGCCAAATATTTGAGGGGAAAGAAAAAATAGATCCACTGCCACATAAAAGTTGTAAAAGGCGACTAATTAGGACTGCTGAAATCGGATGCTTTTGGGGCCAAGGGCTCAGATATCGCAGCCTAGCTGTAAACCGCAACACAACGTGAGAACCATCCTTTCAAGGGCGAACGAAAAGAATGAAGTTTACCTACCCGTGACATTATCATTGAGCATCTCGCCGCCGCTATCGCAGCCTAGCTGTTAACCACAGGAAAGAGCGAAAGGTGCATATTTTGCAGCCTAGCTGTAAACCAGAACACAACGTGCCAACCGCCCTGTTAAGGGTTAAGAAATGACCTCTTGAGGCTCTGAATAGGATTTTTCAACGGTGAATAATTTGGGACCGGTATTCGGAAGAGTGCCTAAAGCTTATACTATTAGTTACAAGATTTTTTTAAACAAATATAAAACTACAACTTATTCGTCAAATATATAACTGTGCACTAGAAAATGAGATCTAACAAGAAAGAGCAAACATTATATACACACAATATAAATAATACAAAGCACCAGCAACTTGCGGCCATTTGTTAACTATTAACAAAGAAAAGAAATATCTCAAATACGATCAAAATTTGAGTAAATATATCATCAGGTAAACAAATGAACGAAAGTTCATTTTCTCATATAACAGTATATTGGATTTGATTTGATTTGATTCAAAAACCGACATCACAGCACTCAGGGCATTCCCATAAGCACTCCATCCCCATCTTCAGCGGCCAGCGAAGAGTTCCGATACTAATGGTGCCAGTAGCATTCTGATTGAACGTCCGTCTTGCCTTTCCCCTGAGCCTCGAGCATCTGCCAGAACCTCTTGTCACTCCCCGCTGCATCAGTCTCACCAGACTGGGGTGATCCATCTGCTCCTCCGAACTGTACACGCTCTCCCACAAGGCACTAACCACGTCTGCCTTATCATGTATCAGTATTCCACCAAGTTGTGCAGAGCCAGCCAGTCTGTCCGTCTGTTCATTTCCCAACACACCGGCGTCTCCTGGTGAAAAAATCCAGACAATACTCCTCACCTGTGTTCTCCGCAGCGAAGCCTACCACTCTGTACGAAGAATACCTGTTCTGATCTTCCTCAGCGTGCTTTCTGAATCAGTTACAATCACGATGTGTGTGTGTGTGTCGTGTTCTCTAGCCAGCGTAAAGCATATAGGTCAAGCAAAATGTTTTCGATTTGGAAAAAGGGAAGGGGGGGGATTTTTTATTTTCCCTTTTTCAGATCAAGAAGGATACTTACCGTCCTCTTTCAGATCTAGAAGGACATTTATTGTTCCTTTTTCAGACCTAGCCAAGAAATTACAAATGACAGTTTCTCAGAGAATTAGACTGCAGACCCAAAAAAGATTCATACATACACCAAAGAAAATATTGTTGCCTCTTGTACTGTTCAGTGCAATTCTGTTAATAAAATCATGCAGACACCATCATCTGTTCATATGACACAGTGAATATATAGTACATAGTTCAGTGGAAACATTACCCATGAATATACAACACTTATAATTGTAATGTACTCAATTCTGGCATTGTGGTTTTATCTACACAAATGCATATGTAACAGGCAATCACCTATGGCAATCCCGATGCAGTTATGAAATGAAAACATTATTTACAAATACTCAAGACTCAATGGTGACGTGCGTGGCTTAGGCGTTGCGAGTCCGACTCGTAATTCCAACGTACCACGATTGAAACCCACTGCGGCTGCATGGATTTTTATCATGGTTTGCGGCGTAGTAGGTCGACCCAGCCTAAAATAGGTGCAAGGATGGCTGTCCCAGGAAAGTACAGACGGCTGGCGTAATGCAGACCACATTACCCACCTAGCGCCAATGGTCTGTAAAAAAATGGGTGCTCTTCCCATATGCCCGATACACCCAAAGGCGTGAAAAGGAATCAAGGAGACTGTAGCATCTATGGACAAGTAAAGAGTGTGACACTCATCCTAAACAACAGAGGATAAATCAAAAACCTTGTTATATTTAGCTGGGTGCATTTAAACAAAGAACCACTAAAACAGTCATCAAAATGGGAAACATGTACTGAGGAAAAGAGGATGCCCAGTTGAACAAACAAAATAAAATTAGGCGAATAACACTGATGGGAGTGGTCGAGAAATTGCAAACAGGAGAGAATATAATGATGATGTCGTCGAGTCTCAGACGCTTTGACAGATATATTCATATGCTGATTAAAACTCAAATAATGCAGGTCGGAAAAATTCATATTCCCCTAAATATAGGGTTGAATGGTACTTGTCTGAGGCAAGTTAAAGAATTTAAATATCTAGGAAGTATTTTCTCGGAGGACAGGAGAACAGATCAGTGAATAAACACAAGATGCCACTGAGCCAGTACACTTATTATCAGAAAGACTGTAGGAACAACTCCATGCAGCAAATTCATTCAGAAACAGAGGATCAAATGGTTTGGCCATCTAGTAAGAATGCAGCCAGAACTACTAATGCAAGCAACACATAAAAAGATCTGTTGTGAAAGTAAGAAGTCACCCTAGGTGAAGATGGACTGATGACATTAAAGAGCTTCTACGCTGACACAGAATGACAAGAGTCACTGCTACCCATCAAGCAATGGATCACAAACCTTTATTTACTCTATTCAACATAAAGCCATGTTTGATTGCCAGACTCAGTACACCTTATGTGCAGTAAAACCACAAAACTTTCTCTACTGTTAAGTACTGTGTTTCCCTAAAAATAAGATCAGGTCTAATTTTAATTTTTTTCTACAAAAGAAACCTCAGGGCTTATATTCAGGGGATGTTTTATTTTTCTATGTCCAAACTCTACATTAAATATTATCATTTATTTTAAGCACTAATGACAATAATAGGTATTTGGTTTTTTTTTTTAAACATTCATTAAAATATAATCCAAAACATCCGTTCATGTGTTTCAACGAATGATCTTAACTGAGGCATTTATTGGGATCACATTTATATTACGAGTATTTGAAACACTTATGCTAGTGCTTAATTTTGTGTCGGATTTTATATTTGCGGAAAAATTCTACATATTTTCTTAAAGGACATGAGGATTTGATAAATGATTTCTGAGTTTTCACAGACTGCTAAAGACTGTTAAATGCTTTCATTGTTTCAAATAAATATATTACCGGGTATAACAGAAATAACAGATTTTAAAAAAAATGTAAACTGGAGAAAAAAAAAAAAAACGATTAGTAAAACTTTTCTCACAATAAACGTTTGGGAAAAACTGCCCCAAAGACTGGTCTACTGGATTAGTTAAGGAAAAGAATGACAACAAAATCTGGTGTTACCGAACAGCAAAGTAAACGTGAACAACTGATAAATTAACAAGTTGTGGAAAATACCACAGACAAACAATTCTTAGCCCAATTTATTGTGGAAAATATTACAGAACTAATAATTCTTAGCATAATTTATTGTGGAGAATATTAAAGAGCAAATAATTCTTAGCATAATTTATTGTGGAGAATATTAAAGAGCAAATAATTCTTAGCATAATTTATTGTGGTAAATATTAAAGAGCAAAAAATTCTTAGCATAATTTATTGTGGAGAATATTAAAGAGCAAATAATTCTTAGCATAATTTATTGTGGAGAAATTAAAGAGCAAAGAAAAAAAAATTAGTGAAAATGGCTCTGGTTGTTCAGTGCACCAGCTTGAGCAGAAGCAACCCAGACCAGCAGACAGTTCCATGGTCCATTTCCAACCAGGCCACAATCTTTCCTTTCCAGCCAGGCGGGATGTCATCATCATGTGACAGCTGAAATAACGCAATCAGTTTGACTATCTTGCAAAGTAGCATATGTTATGGTTATCTTGTAAAGAAGCATATCTTCACGATTGTCTTGTAAAGTATTACCTCCTGTGTCTTTTTTGTAAAGTAGCAGGTATTGACTAGTTTCCAAAGTAGCACTCTCACTATTATCTTGCAAAGTAGAACATCTTACAATTATTTTGTAAATAGTACATCTTATGACAATTTTGTAATGTAGTTCATCTTACTTTTTTCTTGTAAAGTAGCAAATCTTATAATAATCTTGTAACTTCTAAAGTTGCACCTTTAACATTAATTTGTAATAAAAGCATATTCGACCTCTATTGACAATTACACATTTGTTGCAAGACTGCCCAACTCATTCAGACCAGAGAAAGTAATGCTTAGCTCCAATCTGTTGCACTGCAGAGTAAATCCTCTGGTTATCCTGACTGAAGGATAGTAAGATTTTCTTCTCTCTCCAATTACAGGGATGTATTGCAATTAACTTTCTCTTGTTTTAAAAAAATGCAAATTTTGTCATGTCCGAATCCTGTTTTCCTGACTGAGCAGGATATTTTTGTCAAAACATGTCGTTAGCTGCCAGGTTGACCCAGCCTTAAATGGGTAACAGGTAAAGTCCTGGAAAGAAAAAATGGCCGGCATGATATTGACTTCAATTCCTCTGACTAAAGCCAATCGGTCTGTAAAACATATGTCTAGTCCTATATGCCCAACACGCTTTAAAGCATGAAAAAAAAATCGAAAAAAAACTTGAAAAAATATGTTATATATTTCCCATTCAATACATAAATCATGGACAAAAATCCTTTCCCTTAGATAAAATGAACAGTTTTACTAAGAAGACTAGATGAATTAACATATTTTTTTAAAGTTCACCCCATTTATCTGATGAACTGGGCTATTAAAAGAATGCGACCTGGATAAACAATTTGTCATGCCTCCTTGATGATGAAAGAGTCACCCCACACAGAAAAAAAAAACCACAACTGGCCATATCAAAGAAAGAGTGTAATCCACACCACACAGACACATTGAAAAAAAAAAAATAGCAGAATCATGGACACAAATCTGGCTATCGAGAAATTACACCCTCCTCAACGGTACCATATTCAGGATCCAGGGATTTGAAGAAGAAATGATACAGATTTGAATCAGCAATCTCGGACTTGAAATCTCTCCACCGGATATCACCTAGTCTGATAAATACAAAGGAAAAAATCAAGATATTATTTTATGTTATTTTGACCAAAGCACATAAGGCATTCCCTGCAAAAGTTAGTTAGTTAGTTAGTCAGTTACAATTCCAACTTCATACCTTCGATGCCCCATTCCTTTTACAACCAAAAACCACATTGAAAGCCCATCACTGTTCCAGTAAAAACCACACAAAAAGACCAATATTGTCTCCCCCCCCCCCCCCCCCCCCACCAAAAAAAAAAAAAAAAGAAAGTCCCCCACTGTCCCCCCAAAAAACCCACAGAAAAAGCCAATCACTGTCCCCCCAAAAAACCACATAGAAAGTCCACCACTGTTCCCCCCCCCCCCCCCCCCAAAAAAAAAAAAAAACCCACATAAATAGCCAATCACTGTCCCAATAAATACAATATAGAAAGTCCACCACTGTCCCAATAAAAACCACATAGAAAGTCCATCACTGTTTTCCCAAAAAACCCATACAGAAAAATCATCACTGTCCCAAAAAACCACACTGAAAGCCGATTAGTGTCCCAACATAACCACACAGAAAACCCACCAGTCTCAACAAAAACCACACAGAAAGCCCGTCACCGTGCCAACAAAACCACACAGAAAACCAATCAGTGTCCCAACAAAAACCACATAGAAAAGCCAGCAGTGTCCCTTGTGAAACAGTCTGCAGTCCTGGCAAAGTCCTAAGACAAGGGTCGCTGTATACTTAAAACCGCCTTAATTATCTAATGAGCTCATACTCACCCAGGGGATTTAACATCCAACTCAGTTTTATCTAATATTTTTTTTTAGTGATGCCCTTGCCATTTACAGCCCTTTTCTGGCTGCTGTTTAATTTTCAGTGGCCACACATACATGTCAGAGATTCAACTGACCAGACCAACAGTGTGCTTTTGTCATGGAGATACTTCAGTTTAGTGAATTTTGTGTAATCTTATTTGTATTTGTGGTACTGTATTTTCATGAAATATTTTGATAAAGGCTCCTGTGTAAATGTGAAGCTGACTGGTTCTACTTGACATCTGGTTTGATATCTTGTCACGATATCAGCAAATCATGTCTTTTGATGTAGCAGCCAGGTACCTCCACAGGCCACTCCAAGATGAAGTTGGCTTAAGTCCTCTATATTCACTCCTCAGCCTCCCACAACAGTCAAGATAAAAAAACCTCGGTTGTGGATGAACAAGTTTCTCTCCTAAGAGCAAATGCCTTCAAGATAAGTATATATATATATATATAAAATTCTCTCTCTCTCTCTCTCGCGTGCGCGCGCGCACGCACATACACACACACACAATGTTCATTGAGAATAATTGTCAAGATTTAAAAATATTATAAAAGTAGTTTTAATGGATATATACATGTGGTAAAAGTCTATGGTTAAGCACCAGCAAGTAGATCAAAATTAGAATTTTGAGAGCATGCATCTTTCCTGTAGATAATTTTAAAGTTTCACGTTACCTTGTTTGATGGTAGGGGCTTGAAATAGTGTTGATTAGATAAGGAGTACCCAGCACCTTAAAGACAATGATCTTTGCAGCTGCAACTCTGGACATGATTTAAAGACATGGCAGGAGACTGAATACCGTCTAGACATCATGAGAGTTATAAATGAGTCCACATAATAAATAAGTGTACTATAATATAAATTTTCCTGTAGTCTCAGGAGTCTGCGTCTGTGGCTTAGGCTTTGCGTACACCCTTCGTAACTCCGGGGTGCCGGGTTCAACCCCAGCTGCAGGCCTTGCACCCTGCGTTGGTTTTGACAGTGGTACTGAGAAGCCGACCGTACAGGAAGCAATGGCAAACTACTGGATTTAAATTTGCCAAGCAAAACCACAGCAGTCAAAAAAACGCTGGAGTTGGTTCTGCAACGTCCTGTAAAGGATACACAATTAACTAACTATAAATGAGTGTACTATAAATGATTGTACTGGGTAAGTCTTAAAACTTTCAACTTTTCGGAACATCATGACAACTGTAGAAGAGGTAGGTTGAAACACATGGTGTTGGATGGTGCAATATGGCGGCATGTAAAAGTATCATTAATAGTATCATTCAGAACACCAAGGAAGAAGATCTGAAGAAATTTAAATGCTATGACATCTGACAAAGCAGATGTTGTCTGGGTACAGTTTTATTATAGAAACAAATGGTATAACTCACTATCTCTCAATAACACTCACTGCTGGCTTTACTTACTTGATTCCTAACAACATTATTTTTTGATTCTGTCTCTTCCTGTCACATTATGATTACTTAGAGTAACTTTGTGTTGGTTGCAATTTTGCTGTCATCTCCTACTGTCCCTGTTACTCCTGTCACTATCTAGTCCATGTATAGCTTTGTTACCACCTAGTCCCGACATGCCTTATCCTGTCACTGTCTAGTCCTGTCACTGTCTAATTCTGTCAATCTAGTCCTGTCACTGCTTACTCAATTAACTGAATAGTCTTGTCACTGTCTAGTTCTGTTCCTGGAAAGTTCTGTCACTGCCTAGTCCTGTCAGTTTCTAGTTCTGCCAGTGTCTAATTCTTTCACTACCTAATAAACCCTGTCACTGTATAGTCTTGTCACTGCCTTATTCTGTCAGTCTAGTCATGTGACTGCCTAATTCTGTCAGTCTAGTCCTGTCATTGCCTTATTCTGTCAGTCTAGTCCTGTCACTGCCAAATTCTGTCAGTCTAGTCCTGTCATTGCCTTATTCTGTCAGTCTAATCCTGTCATCGCCTTATTCTGTCAGTCTAGTCCTGTCACTGCCTTATTCTGTCAGCCAGCTCCTGCAACAATCATTTTAGCAGTTCCCTCCTCTCATCTGTTGCCATGAACACAGGGCGTGGCGCGGTGATTTCGGTCACAGGCATGAGGGGAAGTTAAGTCTGATGTGATGTGTATAAGGAGATATTCCGTACCCCACTCGGGCGCCAGTCCTTCACTGTTCTGGTTTTACGGAACCTCATGCAAGACTCCTGCCACGGATAATGTCTCAAATGAGCATTAACAGAGTTGGCAGGAGATCTCGGAGCTGGCGGCCCCTAGAGGTGTAGTGTCCTTTCTGGCTCTCATCAGCCCGCCCCCAAACGCATGGGTGAAAAGTCTATCAAAACTCATTCGGAACATGAGTAAGGATTGCTTGCCAAATGTACCATCAAATGACAACTCTTGGTTAAAAGTCTGGAGCGAAGGGAAAACTGTGCTGCTGAGACAACCCTTGACCGAGAGATTTATCCGCAGCCAAGACGGGTAACATCTCTTGTGGGTGAATTATCGCAGCAAAATCCTACGTACGTACATCCTCTGTCAATCCTCACCGCGCTGAGGTACACCACGGCAGCAACTTTTAATCTGCTGGCTAGGAAATAATGTCTGACAAAGTTAAATCCTACGGCACACATGCAAGCTCAAAGTCCGACGACCATAATTCGTACCGATTAGGAAAAGTCCAAATGTCCGTATCCACTGGTCCCACTCGCAAGAGTGTTGGGACCGAACAGGCGAAGCCACGCCTGACGCATGTTGCTTCCCCATTCTGTCGTGCCAAGGGCACAGTTGAAACAACGTTAAAGGTGTCTAACGTATGATGAAAAAAAGGTACCCATTTGTGTGGCCACAAAAGTCCTGAGAGCGCAGCCTTGTAGCACGGGAAGCTCAATGCACGGTTGTGAGGTTAAGCAGTCATGGGCAGGACGTGACGATTCCTTGGGTGAGCCCAGAACCAGGGCATCATGTGTCGGCTCTGCATTTATGGAAGCCTCCTTGGATGGCGGGGAATGCCCATGATCTGCCCCTGCCTTCCCTTGAGGGCTGACAATTCTACCTAGGGCTGCCTTAGGAGGATTTTCCGGGATCCACACCTGTTAAAGGTCAAAGAGGACACCACACAAAATAAGCCCCTGAGGCAGGTTGAAGCTGTCCAAATTTTTACTTTTATTTTTTATTTTTCAAGCAAGCAAGCACACAAATGAGGCAACATCTCGACCCACACAAAACAATGGCCACAGTTAACCTAGAAATAGGCATGACGGTTCCCTCGAAGTCGGAGTACATCTGCCGGTGAGGCAGGGAACAAGGACTGCAAACAAATAAGACAGTAAAACGGATGTACACGCAAAACTCAGGTCGAGGTAAAAGCCAAAAGACCATTTGGACGAACAACCGCGACTTACCGCCGGAATTCACAGCCGGTGAACAAGAAGAAGAAGAAAAAGAAGAACACAGGGCCATAAAATAATGTAAACGCTTCTTCTTCTTTACATTCATCGGCTGTAAACTCCGGTGGAAAGTTCTGGTTGTTCCTCCACATACAGACTTTAGAATGGTTCCAGAACTTGAGTTTTCTGTGTACATTCATTTTATAGATCTGATTTACGAGTATGCAGACTGTTTTCCATTTACACAGATCAGGCTAATCTATAAGTAGATTTCTGGTTCCTCGCTTCTCAGGCAGATGCACTCATATATGGAATTTAACTACGCCTTTTGAGAACAGGTCATTCGAAGTCATTCGAAGGACACATCCCTTATTAGTCGACCTTTACAACATGCTTGTTGAAGAAGTGGTAAGTTTATTTTTTTTTAAACCTCCTCCAATGAGCCACAGAACCAACACAGGCAATGTAAACTGTTAATCGAAGTGGCAGTATCTCTCATACAGCTTACTGCATTATCAAAGCAAATTAGGAGACAAAGCATGTCGAAAAACATATACTGAGAAGCCTAACTCTAGTCACTTCCAGAAGTGACACATCGCCATAAATGCGAATATATGACCTTACATGCAGTGACCTGTTCTCAAAAGGCGTAGTTAAATTCTACTGGTCCTATGT
>CAJHNH020002653.1:0-27500 GCA_905116865.2 Candidula unifasciata | reverse complement strand
CGAGAAAGGTATTGAGAAACAAAAAAATAAGACACATGTGCCTTCCCATCCTGAATATAATGAAGCCAGTGGCTTACTGATAACAACAACGAAAACATAAAGTAAACAGGATGTAGCTGACTGTAACACTATACCTCAATGCCTGCATGATTAGGTCACCTAACTTGACACAAGAGTTGTTCAGAACAATCGAAATCAATGGGTGGGTGCATGGGAAAGAGTATTATGCATATTTTAAACATGCCTTTGATAAGGTATGTTGTACAAGTTGATAGTTTATGAGAATTATTCTGTAGCGCTAATACAATTTGCGGAGATTTAGAAACATCTTTTGAAGTTGCTTGTTTAACAGTGAACTCTCATTTAATTTAGTCCCACCCTCAGGTTTGCTTTTTCTTTCAACCAGTGTCTGCAACCAGAAAGTCTGTGTTGAAATGCAGATTTTAAAGGAACTCGTGTAAGGAACTCGTTAAAACGAGCCAACGCTTTTGAGAAGAAGACCCCGTTAACATCAACAAAAGTGTGGTCCCAGCAAAGATGCATCATTGTTTTTTCAAGTCCCTGGTTAACATAAATAAAAGTTTGGCAACAGCAGTAATGTATTGTTTTTTTTTTCCAAGTCAAAACTTGACATAATTAAGAGTATCTTTGTTTTTAGTCGACGGTTAACATGAATAAAAATGGTGTCCCATCAGTGGTGTAAAAAGACCTGGGAGCCACGTTAGGCTAAGTAGACATGAGAGCCACGTTTGGTTAAGTAGATCTGGGAGCCACGTTAGGCTAAGTGGACCTGGGAGCCACGTTAGAATAATTAGACCTGGAAGCCATGTTAGGCTAATTTCACCTGGGAGCCACGTTAGGCTCATTTGACCTTGGAGCCACGTTAGACTAACTAGACACAGGGCCACGTTAGACTAAGTAGACCTGGGTGCCATGTTAGACTAAGTAGACCTGGGAGCCACGTTAAACTAAGTAAACATCGGAGCCACTTTGGAGTAAATAGACATAGGAGCCACGTTAGGCTAACTACACCTTGCAGCCACGTTAGACTAACTAGATCCGGGTGCCAAGTTAGACTAACTAGATCTGGGAGCCACGCTAGGCTAACTACACCTTGCAGCCACGTTAGACTAACTAGATATGGGAGCCACGCTAGGCTAAGTAGACATTGGAGCCACGTTAAGCTAAGTAGGCCTGGGGGCCACGTTAGACTAACTAGACTTGGCGACCACGTTAAACTAACTAGACTTGGCGACCACGTTAAACTAAGTAGACTTGGTGGCCACGTTAGAATAACTAGACCTGGAGGCCACGTAATACTAACTATACCTTGGGGCCACATTAGACTAACTAGACCTAGTTGCCACGTTAGAGTAAGTAGACCTGAGGGGCCATGTTAGACTAACTAAACCTGGGGGCCACATTACACTTACTAGACCTGGGGGCCATGTAATACTAACTAAACCAGGGAGCTACATTAAACTAACTAGAACTGGTGGGCCAATTTAGACTAACTAGAACTAGGGGGCCACGTTAGACTAAGTAAACCTGGGAGCCACGTAGAATAAGTAGCCCTGGGGGGGGGGAGGGGCACGTTAGACTAAGTAGATCTAGGAGCCACGTTGGGCTAAGTAGATCTGAGGGTCACGTTAGACTAAGTATACCTGATGGTCGCGTTAGACTAAGTAGACATAGGTGCCACGTTTGGCTAAGTAAACATGGGGACCATGTTAGACTAAGTAGACATGGGAGCCTCGTTGGGCTATGTAGACATATGGTCACGTTAGGGTAACTAGACCTGGGGCCCACGTTAGGCTAATTAGACATGGGGACCAGGTTAGGCTAAGTAGACCTGGGGGTCACTTAAATTCCCACTTCTGAATAGAAACTCCTTTGAAGACAAAATGTGATTGCCTGCAGTACTCATTTACATAATAGAGAGGCTGTCCTCTGTTTTACCTTCCCGTAGGCCGTCTGGCAGATTTACTGCTTTACACTGGCTCAGACTGGGTTTTCTGGTGGACTAGGCGGAAATCAGGAGTCTACTCAGTTGTGTGTTTATTTTCTTTCCAAAACTCAAAGCAGACATTTGCATTGCTGTCCAAACTCTGTGATGTCACACCTTAGTGTGCTGGCCGCTGTGCGAAAGTGTGTCGCGTGAACATAATTAATGAATGTGTCAATGTGTCCGTCTCTTTTATAATGGGTTCGTTGTACTGATAGTTTGTTCGTAGACTGAATTACTGTGTCACAGAATTCGGTTTATCTAACAGAGAATGTATCAAGATGGAAATTTTGGAAATTTCTGCACAAACTGGGCTTCGGTTTTCTTGTAATTATATGTCGTATCCACCACCTTGTCACTTTTCGTTTATGTTCTGTTACATTAAGTGAAGCTCGATTGTCTTCGTTTGTGTTTTGTTACATTGTGAAGCTCTATTGTCTACTTTTCGTTTGTGTTTTGTTACATTGTGAAGCTCTATTGTCTACTTTTCGTTTATGTTCTGTTACAAAGTGAAGCTCGATTGTCTTCGTTTGTGTTTTGTTACACTGTGTAGCTCAATTGTCTTCGTCTGTGTTTTGTTACACTGTGTAGCTCAATTGTCTTCGTCTGTATTTTGTTACACTGTGTAGCTCTATTGTCTACTTTTCGTTTGCGTTTTGTTAGATTGTGAAGCTCGCTGGTCTACTTTTCGGTTAGTGTTACTTGAAACACTACGCTCGCTGCGGATCAGAAGGGGGTGGGTTCACTCCCTGGCGGAGCCGAATTTTGTCTTTAAAAATGACCTTGGCTCCCAGGTCGACCCAGCCTTGAGTGGGTACCGGGTGCAGTCCCGGGAAGTGAAGGCGGCCGGCGTGATGCTGAGAACATCACCCATCTTGTGTTGATTGGTCTATAAAATATAGTTCTAGCCCTACATGCCCTATACGCCTAAAGGCGTGGAAAAGGGTCCTTTACTTTTTAATTTTTTTTCTAAAACACTAGAGTCCTTAGGGCTTAACCAGCTCAGGGCCTTAAAAAGCCTAATCAGCCACTGGAGAGCTGACAACGGGTAGCATGTAGCTGCATGCGAAGATAGCAGATGAAAGGCTGCCTTGGCTTGAATTGTTTGAGAGTTAGAGCGTCTTTGTGGGGATAAAGGGTCGACGTAGAATGAAACAAAAGAAGACAAAAAAAAAAAAATATGGCTCTCTGTTTAACGCACTTCACCAGAGGATCGTATCTGTTTGTGTCGACAATCTCTCAGTGATGTACACGCACACACACACACTCACACACAAACAAGCGCGCGCGCACACACACACACATACACACACGCACACACACACTCACACATACACACAAGCGCGCGCACACACACACACACACACACACACACACTCATACACACACAAGCGCACACACACACTCACACAGACACACTCACACAGACAAACACACTCAAACACTCAACACACACACACACTCACACACACAAACACACACAAACACACACACTCACAAACACACGCACACACACACTCACACATACACACAAGCGCGCACACACTCACACACACACACACACTCGCACACACACACACAGACACACTCACACAGACAAACACACTCACACACACAAACACTCACACACACACACTTTTCAAACATCAGCCAGATTAAAAAGTGTGGGAAAGTTTTGAAAACAATATTTACTGACAATTGCAGTTATCCTACAAATGTTTTTACATATAACCTAAAAACGCTTCCAGTCTATCTTGATTAGTCTAAATCTAAAAAAGTTTCCAGCCTATTTTTGTGATTACTGTCTGTTGATGTATGTTGTGCCTGTCTGTATGATCAGTGTTTGTTTATGCTGGTTCCAGTCTTTTTTCATGATATAAAATCTACCGTATCTCCGTATCTTTCAGAATAAAAGTCACTTTTTCTATAGATCTGTATTATGCCTTTTTTGTTGAATGAGAGCTAAAAAAATAAACAAATGGAACAAAACATGAAATATTTTAAAACTTTACCATACCAAAAGGTAATGGTTAATATTTCAACGTAAGACAGATAAAGACGGATATTATAACAAAGAAATAAAACAAAGTGAACTATTTTCCTGAGCTCATGGACACGAGATAAAACAAGAAAACAAGAAAGGGGGCAAATGGGGTTGGGGGCCGGGGAGGAGGGGGGGGGGGCATACTGATATACATTCCCTTATTATCTGATCCCCTTATTATATCGCTCAACATGATGCAATTTTGTACACTAATTTTGTTTTACTAACTACTCTTCACTGTCCTCTTGCATATTTTATTGTCTTTAAAAAAAAAAAAAAAAAACTCAGGCACACCTAAAAAAAAAAAAAAAAAAAAAAAATCAATGACTTGGGCCTAAAATATGTGCTGGAAATGCTTAGACCCCCGAGGTAGACCCAGACTAAAATAGGTGCACGAACAGTCTGGATCCGTATATGGACATAACCTAAAATAGGCGCAAGGAGTGTCTAGATCCCTAGGTAGACCCGGTCTAAAATAAGTGTCACAACCCCCCCCCCCCCCCCCTTCTTTCCCCACCCCCCCCCGCCTCAAAAAAAGTGCAGGAAGTATCTGGATCCGAGGGTGGACCCGGCGTATAATAATTGTCCGGACTCCCCGAGTAGAATCAGCCTACAATAGTTGTAGGAAGTGTCCGGACTCCGGGTAGACCCAGCCCCCCCCCCCCCCCCCCCCCCCCCCTGGACTCCGGGTAGACCCAGCCTAACAGTGTATGTCATAACCCTCCCCTTCCCTCTCCCCCCCACCCCAGTCATATCCCCTCTCCGAATAAGAAATGAAAAATCATCCCTGGCGAAATTATTAAAAAAGAAATACTTAAGAAATGAGAACTTGAAAATAATGTTTTAAGCTCTCTCAACTAACAGTGTCTGGCATACACCCCCCCCCCCCCCCCCCCCCCCCCCCCCCCCCCAAAAATATCTTCCTCTCCGAAGGAATGAAAAATCATCACCTTGCGGAAATTATTAAAATAGAAATAGTTGAGAAATTATAACTTTAAAATAATGTTTTAAGCTCTCTCAGTTAACAGTGTCTGGCATCAACCCCCACCCACTAATCATATCATCCTCTCTGAAGAATGGGAAAGTTATATTATCTGACGAAATATTGTAACTAAATTGAGCTTGGCATCCGTGTCCACCCAGACTGAAATTGGTAGCATTAATGTGTACTGAGAAGTAAATGTGGCCAGTGTAACAGCTCCCACATCACCCATTCAGTACCAGTACTACCACCACTACCACCACCACCTTCAAAGAAAAAAAAAACTGTCACTACTGTCTGTGCAGGTCGGTGTAGCCAGAGGTGTTAGCGCCGCATGCTATCGCCACGGACCCCCACCCCCAATTGAGCTCCCACCAAAGAAAAAAAAAAAAAAAAAAAAACTCACACACTCCCCCCCAGTGATAGAACCCACAGTAATAGTCCGTTCTATACTCACAAATAGGGGAAATAAAAACCCGCACCAGTCCACCCCCCCCCCCCCCCCCCCCCCCCCCCCGAAGGGTCGAATGTTTAAATGATCTTGGCATCCGTGTCCACCCCCCCCCCCCCCCCCTGTAAGCTGTCCCCCCCCCCATTTTTTTTAATCAACGAATAGTTTATGATCGAGTAAAGCGTCTCGAGGAGGCTAAATGGGACTTTACTGAAATCGGATGTCTTTGGGCGAAAGTCGCAGATATCGCAGCCTAGCTGTAAACTACAACACAACGTGTTGGAGTAAAAAAAATTAGCAGCCAGTGGGTAATCGAACACCGGTAACCGCGTGAAGGGGGGAATACTTACATCTATAATACCTACGACTGAAGAGTTTGGGTCCGATATCGCAGCCTAGCTGTAAACCACAACCAACGTGCCGACCGCCCTCTCAAATATTACCCGTGACATAACCAGTGAGCATCACGTCACCGCTATCGCTGGCTAGCTGTAAACCCCAAAACCGAGCCCAAAAAATGCGTAAACATCACAGCCTTGCTATAAACCACAAGAAAACGTGGCAGCAACCTAGTTAGGGGCCCCCCCCAAAAAAAAATTCATCCAGCTGGGAATTGAACCCCGATCAACCGCTTGAAAGGTGGAATGCCTACATCTTCGCTACCAAGTACTCAAACAATTAGTAGAAATCAAAGTATATGATAATAATGTGAAGTTCAGTGTTACACAGTCAAAGGTGGCTAATCAACTAAAAACAAATCCGGGCTGGAATGAAATAAGTAATGAAATGATTGTTGCTGGAGCTACGTAGTTTGTGGTTTGTGCTAAACTCTACATACAAACACGCGTGGAGTCTAAGGCAACGTTGTGTGAAGATTTGAAAGCGATCGGTAAAGAAATGTCGGAGATTGATCAAAGGCATATATTGGCAGCACTGCTCAGCAGTCAAAGGCGGCCAATCAACTAAAAACAAATCCATGCATGCAACAAAACAAATAATGATTAGACCGTTGTTAGAGATACGTCGTTTGTAGTTTGTGCGATTTTCTGATAAAATTCACGCTTTGAATTAGAGGCAACGTTGTGTGAAAATTTGAAAGCAATCGGTTCAGTAATTTCAGAGTTTTATGTTAACAAACTCGGAAAATTAACATTTTTAATAATATAGATTATATATGTATGTACACATATTATTTTTCATATTAAATTTTTTTGCCATTCAACACGATATTATTATTATTACTTTTTTTTAATCATTATTAAGCACGAATCATACATTTATCAAGCAGCTGAACGCTTGAACTTATGACATGAATGAGACTCGCGCCGCCATAACATGTTGTGTATCGCGATTTATTGACTACACTGTAGGCATTCCAGTGAGGGCTCAGGCTGTTTGACTTTCTACCCCGTCATGACATCACACTGAGCTATAAACACCCGGTGAAACAACGTTTCCCCATTCGGATAAGGATCACCCGTGGAGAGATCCGAGAAACCCCCTTCAACCTTTAGATGTTATTGGAGCCCGAGGCAACAACCTGAGTTGTTGACAAATTAATCCCACATGGGGACGGATTATTGAGCGTATTATGTGGCCATTCCAAGAAATTTCTTTTGATTATTACAATACAAAAATTAGACAAAATGTCTCATATCTTAACCTCTAAAATGACATAGGCTTGCTTTGTCAGGCCTCATTTCCATCACGTAATAATGTTAGCGACATAGATTTGCTGTTTTCACTCAGATGAATAGATGTTTAACAATTTAGAATAGTGAATTTGGGTAGAAGGGCGCAAGTGAAAGACAAAGAGTTAAATGCCTAAATAGCTAAGCCTTATGTCACAATGAGGACAAGCATACAGGCGTGGTTCGAAACTGGTGATCGTGTAAAATGGTGTTTCTGAACACGTAAGTTATCGGCATAACATAAAATAATATATAACTGTAAGATAATTAATGTGACGTGTTCTGTGTGAAACCCAGTGTTAGACAGACACAACGAAGTGTTACTGTTATGTCAAATCCGGAACAGAATATTAAACCAGGCATTGACTCTATTTGCATATTAAATTGTTCTGCGTGTTCGTTCATCTTAAATAACTTTTCCACCCCCACCACTGGACAACTATTTAAAGACCCCAACATTGGTAGTGTGATTCGAGCCAACTGATAATGAACTATTTAAAATACAAAGATTTCTTTCATGTATATGGAAACAGTTTTAACAAAAGGCTGTAAATCCTAGTCAATAATTGAACAAGCCACACACACAGCAGTCCTCAGGCCTGAAAGATTTGGTTTTATGGAAAATGCTTCAGACAGCTTATCAGAAACAACGAAAAAAAGGCAGTCAGTTCTGTGTGTGTTCTTCTGAGAAGAGAAAAGTTGCGATATGCATCAACTGGAAATATTTATGGAGGGGGGAGAGACAAAGTCTCTCTCTCACAAACACACGCACACACAAACACAAACACACAAACACACACACACACACACACCCAACAACAGAGTGTGTTTACTTAAAAAAAAATTCTAACCATGAGTCGAAACGGTTCGGTAAACTGGATGAGGAAGAAGAACACACACACACACACACACACACAAACACACACACACACGCTAACACACATACACACACAGAGAGAGAGAGAGAGAGAGAGAGAGAGAGAGAGAGAGAGAGATTACGAGAAACGAAATAGTTTTTGCACAGCCTCTTATTGTGGGATGAACAGGTTCTAGCAAGCGAGTTAACATGTGCTGTTAGACAATGCAAAGTTGTATAGAAGCGGAATCTTCCACGCCAGTCGGCAAGGCACTTGATGATGATCGTAGAGAAGACAATACCAGCTACGCTCTAAACATGTTTGTGGAATAGCTGACCACCGCTCCCTCCCCCTGCCATCAGGCTTATTAATTTTGTAAACGTGCTAAACGCCCCCCCCCCTTTTTTTTCCCCAGACTATGTATAGAAACTAGCTTTAAAAGTATTTGTTCATATATGTTGTTTTTCCCCAAAATTAAATTATTAAATTTTCTTGCCATTCTGCGCACTATTATAATTATTACATTAATGTCTTAAACCTGGGCCTAGAATTATTTTTAAAATGGAGATTAGACAATGATCTGAGGTCCCTTCTCCCGTGCCCTTTGAACCCAATGTCACTGAAGGTTCACAAACAAGTGTACTTGAAGTAATCAGGTTCTAAAGAGTTCAGGGGGAATTTTTCTGGCTTCACTGCGACAGACAACATTATATTTAGATACAAACAGAAACTGCACAATTTTAGTCGCAGAGACACTTGATACATGGAAACACAGACCTAGTTGGCATAGACAACCTAAATCCGACTCTTAATATTTTAGTGAACACACAGAGAAACAGACAGCCAGATAGACCGAAAGGAAGTGTATGTGTGGTGCGAGAAAGAGTGAAAGAGAGAGAGAGAGAGAGAGAGAGATCGACTGAGCGAGAGAGGGCGGGGAAGAAAGAATGAGAGCGAAGAAACGAAATCGAGCAAGAGAGATAGTGAGAGAGATTAGGAGAAAAGGAGACAGAGCTAAGGAGAGAAAAAGAAATATAGTAAGAGGTAGAGAGAGTGTGAAGGACAGAGTGATTGAAAGAGAGAGAAAGAGAGAGAGAGAGAGAGAGACAACAAAAGGGCTAGCGAGATAGTGTGTGTGAGAGAGATAAGTAATTATGAGTATTTTATCAAGTATTCTGCAATCATGTTTGAGCATGTAAGTTTAACCTTGTCTCCAGAGAAGAGGGAGGGGTGTGGGGGATGGGGTGTGCAAGCCACTAAAACGCACAAAACGAACATAGACACACACACAAAATAGCACGCACATACACACTCATACACCATTTATGACGCGTTACACCATCTAAGAATTCAGGTGGCAATTTCTGTCCCGACACCGACCATTCAATTACCAAAAGGGCGTGTCTGTACCGAATTAAACGCCATGTTGAGCTGACGTGGAAAGACATATATTCTGGATAATTCTATGGTCGGTGTCTGTGGCTGGGGAGTTGCCAGCGCACTTTATAATTCCGCGGTGCCAGGTTCCATCCCGCTGTGTGCTTTAGCTTCAGACCACACGCTGCATTGGTTTGGAGAATGATATCCAGAGCCGACCGGTTAGGAAGCAATAGCCATCTGTTGAACGTAAAATTACTCAGTGAAACTACAAAAAGCCAAAAACTGCAAGCATGGTTCTGCAACGCCTTGTAAAGTATCAGCATCATCATCAAGTCCCTTGCCAGCTCGCGTAGGCGTTCATGTATCTCCACATATCTCGGTCCTTTGTGTTCTGTATAAATTCCACTTAGGACATTACTTCATGCCCTTGTCTTAAGCCATTCACCATTGTTTATCTTGACCTGTCTCTGCGTCGTTTACCAGTGATCTTTCCAGTCGTCACGATATTTTTCAGTGCTTTTTTTTCTTTTCTTATCACAGGACCAAAGAACTTTCTATGTCTCCTTCTCATCGCTGTATATAATGTTCTACTTTCATTAGCTATTTCCAGGCAATCATTGGTAGTTATTCTGGCAGTCCAAGTAAAGTATACACACCAAATTCTGTCTAAATCTACAGAGGGTGGAACATCCCATTTAACTGAAATTACTATCAGAACAGATGTTCTGATGACACAAATGAAGTTGCGAATAATTGTGCTTTTTTAAAAAAAAAAAAACGAAATGTCATTAGGTATTGATTGTGCAGCGTCACGGCAATGTGTTGAGGTAATCATCGTCAGTCAGCAAGTCCTTTACAGAACGTCGCTCTCTTGACAGCACGCCTGAGAGTATCCCTTTTTCTAGCCAGCTCTCAGGCCCCATGTGCTTTCAATGCCAATGTATCTTCAATGTCCTGTATTCATCTTCGCAGAGATTGACCCCTGCCCCGTGTTTCCACAAACTGCAGCTGTTACACCGTATTTTCCAAGCCAGCATTTCGTTTGATATGGATGAAAAAATACTTCAACTTTCGGGACAGGATGCAGTTTATGAGCCAGTTCTCCTGAATATTTAACTCGTGTAGAATGTCGATGTTTTCCTCTTCTTGATCCATGGTATTCTGAGAATTTCTCTGTCACATTTTAATTCAAACTAATTCCTACAACCTCTCTCTCTATTTTCTTAATTCTATTTCTTCTACTCTCTCTTTCTCTCTTACTGTCCTGCTGCCTCTATCTCTTTTCTGAAAAAAAATTATCTTCTGCCCTCTCTCTCTTTCAGCCCAGCTGCAACTCTATCTTTCCTAAATTCTTTCTCTTATGTGCTATATCACTCCTGTTGCCTCTCTTGTCTGAATTCTTCCTCTTCTGCTACGTCTTTATCTTTCTCTCACTCCTGCCTCTCTCTTCACCATTCTAGCTCTGCTCTCTTTCACACATGCAGCCTCTCTCTCTTTCCTGAATTCTTACTTTTCTTCTGTCTGTCACTCATACTTGTCTCTCTCTTTCTTCCATTCTTTTCCTGCCCTCTCTCTCACTCCTACTGCAACGCTTTTCTTTTCTCCGCACTCTTTTATTAAATCTTCTCTGATCTCTTTCATCATGCTGCCCCTTTCGCACATTTTCCAGGTATATTTTCTTATCTGCTTGCGTTCCCGAGCTGCGTCTCTTGTCGAACTCGTTTCTGCTTTCTTTCTATGCTGCGCGCGCGCGCTCTCTCTCTCTCTCTCTCTCTCTTACTCTCAGTCCTGCTGCTTCTCTTTAGGACACTCTTTTCTGCATTATTTCTCTTCTACACTAATTGCTGCTGACTCTCTTTCCAGTAATCTTTCCTGCAATTCTTTCTCTTCTGCTTCCTCGCACTCCAATCTGATGCCTATCTTTACCACATTCTTTACGGCATTCTTTCTATTATGCTCACTCTCTCTACTGCTGCCTTTATTTCCAGCATAATTTTTTTTGGGGATTCGATTCTGCTCTTTTACTCCTGCTTGCTCTTTGCACTTTCTTCTCTACCTCGCTTTCACTCCCCCCCCCCCCCCCCTTTTTTTTTGTTCCTGTTTTCTCACTCGTCCATACACTCGCTATCATTTTTCGGAATCCACATGATGCCTGCACTCTGTCTTGTGTGATCTCTCTCTCTGTCTCTCTCTCTCTCTCTCTCTCTTTCTTTCTCCCATTTTGCAGCCTCTCCTTCCTGAATTCTGTCTCTTCTGCTCTCTCTAACTCCTACAGCTTCACTCTCTTTTCTGAATTCTTTCTTTCTGCTCTCTCTGTCCTTTCACCTCTATCTCTTTTCTGAAATTTTTCTCTTCTGCTCTCTCTCTCACCCCTGCTGACGCTCTTTTTTTTAACTTTTTTTCCCCTTCTGTGCTATATCACTCCTGCTGACGTTCTTTCCTGAATTCTTTCTCTTCTGCTATCTCATTCCATCTCTCTCACTCTTGCTCTCTCTCTCTCTCTCTCTCTCTCTCTCTCTCTCTCTCTCTCTGTAATGATTTTTGAATCTTCTGCTCTTTCTCACTCCTGCTGCCAATCTCCTTCCTGAATTTGTTCTGTTAAGTTGAGTTGAGTCAATAATTGACATCACAGCATTTAAGGCATTCCAAATCATGCTCCGCACAGAGTTCCAATACTGATGGTACCGGTCACAATCTGGTTTAATATCCGTCTTGCCTTTCCTCTAAGTGTAGTCAGCCAGCCGGCTTCATTCTCCCCAGGCCATAATAATCCTCTTACTCTACTGATTTCGTTGCTTGTTCCGATAGGGCCTTGATCACATCTGCCTTGTCATGTATCAATTCACCACCCAGTCATGCAAATCGAGCCAATATGTCTGTTCATTACCCACCACGCCGGCATGGCCTGGAGAAAAGATCCAAAGTATGCTCACTACCCGTGACCTTTCCAGTGAAGCTTGCCCCTCTACTCGAAGCATCCCTGTCTTCACCATTTTCAGCATGCTTTCAGAGTCTGTTACAATTACGACATGGGTATGCTTCTTGTTCTCTAGCCACCGAAGAGCTGTAGTTACCTCCTCCACCTCTATTCTCATTCTAGATGTTGTGGTGTCATATGCTAGGCTTTCTTGCACTATAGATTTTTCATTGGCGTTCGCTACGAACTCCCAGGCAATTCTCTTTCCTCTCATCACCGAACCATCTGTATAGATAATCAGATCACCTGGGCGTGATTGTCGTGAATCAGCTGTTGGACTTCAGCCTCTGTAGCACCCGCTGGCAAATCTCTGCAAACCGGACCAATATTACTATAGCACTACACAGGACAGACTTTTCCGCTGGTACTCTCACCCACTCCCCTTCTCGCCCAATGTTCTTCAGCATGCATACTTATTTTATTGTGTCTTTTGCTTGTGCCATCCACGATTTTCCCCGTTTCAGCCTCTGACCCTTGAGCATCATACAGAGGGTGTTCCCCGTCTGCAGCCACTCTGAGGTATGACTTAGCCTGCAGCATCTGTAGTCTGTCTGCAATAGTCGGCAATGCAAGGATGTATCGCATGCACACAATCGGGATGTCTCTTGTTCAATCCAGGATCAGCCGCCTAGCTTGTCTGTATGCGCTCCAGTTTCTCTAACTGACTTTTCGAGACAGTGAGTAACTCCGATCCATAATCAGTCACTGAAATGATTAAGTGCTGGTAAAGTGTGAACAGCATTCTCTGCTCCATGTCCACGCTGCCATAATCTTTAGTGCATTTAGACCTTTTTGAGCGCTTGTCACAACTCCTTCTATGTGATCCCTGAAAGACAAACTTGTGTCAAAGGTGATTCCCAGGTATCGCAGTATGATGTCTCTTTTGATGTCCCTGCCATTTGTTTTAAGTCTAGGAACATCAGCTCTAACAATCCTGTTGTCCAAAGAACACCACGGGACGGTTGCCTTTTCTGGGTTGATTACAGCACTCATCTCTGTACACCAGTCGATCACCTTATCTACTATTCTTTCTCTATTCTGCTCTCTCTCTCTCTCTCTCTCACTCATGCTGCGTCTCTCTATTTCCTGAATTCGTTTCTCTTCTGCTGCTTCTCTTTGCGACACTCTTTTCTGCATTATTTCTCTTCTACTCTCATTGCGATGACCCTCTTTAGTGCATTTTTCATGCAATTCTTTCTTTTTTAATCCCTCGCACTCCTTTCTGGCGCCTCTCTTTACAAAATTCTTTACGACATTTTTTTTCTCCTTGTGCTATCTATCTACAGCTGCATTGCCTTCCCTCATTATTTTCTGCATTGATTCGATTCTGCTCTTTCACTCCTGCTGGCTCTTTGCACTTTCTTTTCCTCCTCGCGTTTACTCCCTTTATTGTTCTGTACTCTATCTCTCTCTCTCTCTCTCTCTCTCTCTCTCTCTCTCTCTCTCTCTCTCTCTCTCATACACTTTGCTCTCATGTTCTCTGCATTCACATGTGTGCCGTCTCTTTCTTCCCCCTCTTTCTCTCAGTCTTGCAGCCTCTCTTTCCTGAATTGTTTCCATTATGCTCTCTTACTCTTTCCTATTGCCTCTTTGCCCGTACGTGTTTTTTTTTTTCATTTTGCTCTCTCTCTTTCTCTCTGTCCTGCTGCCTCTGCCTCAGGTTTTTTGTGTGTGTGCTGCATTCTTTGTCTTCACTTTTTGTATTGCTGCCTTTCTCTGACGCACTATTTCATGCATTATTTCTCCTCTGCTCTCTCTCCCCTAGTGCCACTTTTACCGCACTCCTTCCTGAACTGCTAGCTGCGTGGATTTTTTTCATGTTACGGGGCGTCGCAGGTCGTCCCAGCCGAACATGGGCACCAGGATGTATGTCTTGGGGAAGTAAAGACGCCCGGCGTATTTCTGACCGCATTACCCACCTAGTGCCGATTGGTTTGTAAAAATATGGGTGCTCTTCCCATATGCCTAAAGGCGTGAAATTGGATCTTAACTTTATTTACTTACTCTTTCCTGAACTCTTTCTTTACTGCTATTTCTTACTCCATGCTGACTCTCTTTTTCGCACACATTCCTGCATTCTTTCTCTTCTAATCTCTTTATCTCCCTCTAATACTACTGCCGCTTTTCTTTTCGTGATTACTTTCTTCATTTTGTTTTCGGTTCAGCTCGCCTTTACTCCTGCAGGCTCTCCATTTTCTGCGCTCTCTCTGTCTCTCTTTCTTTCACTGTCACTCAGTTCCCTCATTCAAATGCTCTGTGCACTCTTTCTTTTCTGCTCCCCCTTGTCTCCCCCCCCCCCTTCTCTCTCAGTTCTGCTGATTCTCTTTGCCGCGCTCTTTAATGCATTTACTATGTTTTGATATCTCTTTGCTGCTCTTTCGAATGCTCACCCGTATTCTCTCTCTTCTGCTGTCTCTCTCTCCTTTCTGTATCACATTCCGTTCTCTTGCCTGTGTTCTCTTCTGCTCACTCTATTAGTCCAGCTGCTTCTCTTTCCTGCCCTTTTTCATGCATTTGGTCTCTTCTGCTTTCTACTGCTGTCTTTCGATACCTTTCTCTTTTCTACATTCTTTCTCCTCTGCACTATCTCGCTACTCTCCTGCTTGCTTTCTTTGTGGCACTCCTTCCTCTGTTCCTTATATTCCTCTCGCTTTCACGCTTGCTGGCTTTCAATCCCTCCTGCACTCTCTCTCCACTCTTTTCCACTTCCCTTTCCCTTCAACTTTTTGCGGCTCTCTCACTCCCATATTCATGCATTTACATGCTCTCTACATTCTTCCTTGGCAGCTCTCTCTTTCTCCTATTCCCGCTGTCTCTTTTTCCTGTATTCTTTACTTAATTATTTCTCTTATGCTCACTCAAACTCTCTCACTCTCTCATTACTGCTGCCTTACTTTCCGGATTTTTTTTTCTTTATTCATTCAATTCTGCTCTTAAACTCATGTTAGCTTTCCCTCACTCCTGCACTCTGTCTCTCTGCAGTTTTTTAAAATCTCTTTTAACCTCACTGTTTTCTAGTCCCTCTCTCACATACACTACTTCTCATTTTCATGTATCCACATGCTCCCCTGCACTCTTTCTTTTCTGTGCTCTCTCTCTCTCTCTCTCTCTCTCTCTCTCTCTCTCTCTCTCCGCTGCAGCACTCTTTCCTGCATTCTTTCTCTTCTTCTCACTATCTCTCTCAATACTGCTGCCTTTCTTTCTTTCCAGCAATTTGTCTTCATTATTTTAATTATGTCTCTTTCACTCCTACTGGCTCTCATTCTCTCCTGCACTCTCTGCAACTTTCTTTTCTTCCCTCTATATCAATCGCACTTTTTCCTCTGATCCTCTATCTTTTGTAAGCTCCTGAATTTTCATTTATTATTTTTCGTTCTCTCACTCCTGACATCTCTCTTTTCAGCATTCTCTCTAATATTCTTTCTAACCAGCACTCTCACTTCTGCTGCATCTCTTTACTGCAGTCATTCCAGAAATCTGTCAGTTCTACTCTCTTTAACTGTTCCTGTTTCTCGGTCCATCTCTCTCTCTCATACGTTCGCTCTCGTATTTCTGCAATTACATGATGTCTGCACTCATTCTTTTGTGCCGTCTTTTCTATCTCAGTCTTGCAGCCACTCTTCCCCCCAACCTCTCCTGCATTCTTTCCATTCTGCTCTCTCTCTCTCATTCCAGTTACCTCTCTTTCCTGCACTTTTTCCCGCATTCTTTCTCTTGTTTTCTTTTCTTTCTATCTCTCCTATTCTTGCTGCCTCTCATTCGCGGTCTCTTTCCTGCATTCTTTCCATTCTGCACTTTCTATCCCTCTAATTGCTGCTGCTTCTTTTTTTCCCCACACTCTTTTCTGCATTTCTTTTTCATTCTGCTCTATCTCTAATTCCAGCTTGCTCTCCTCCCCCCCCCCCCCAGCCCCCTACTTTTCCTGCATGAATTCATTTATTCTCTTTCTCTCTCATTCTTGCCGCTACCTGTTTTGCGCTCTTTCCTGCATTTTTCTGTTCTTCTCTCTCTCTCTCTCTCTCTCTCTCTCATTCCTCATTTCCTTTTTCACAATCTTTCCTGCATTCTTTCTTCTAACTCTTTCTGCAGCTGCCTTTCTTTAAAACACTCTTTCCTGCATTTTTTTCCTAACTCTCTCCACCGCTGGCTTTTATTGACGCACTTGTTCCTGCATTCTTTCTCTTCTGCGCTCTCTCCACTACTGTTTTTATTTGCTGCACTTTTCCCTGAACTCTTTCTGTACTGCTCAATCTTACTCCTGCTGACTCTTTTTCCACACACGTCTCTGTCTTCTTTCTCTTCTGCTCTCGCTCTCTCTCTCTCTCTCTCTCTCTCTCTCTCTCTCTCTCTCTCACACTACTGCAGCCTTTTTTTTCACAGATTTTTTTCCCTTAATTTATTAAGTTATACTCTCCTTCATTTCCTGCACTCTTTCTATGACTCATAAATTATTTCTCCCAGGTCTCACATTAAAATGCTCTCTGCACGCTTTCTTTTCTGCTCTCTCTCTCGCTCCTGCTGCCTTTACTTCCCGCACTCTTTCGTGCATTGTTTCTCTTTTGCTCACTATCTCTCTCTCTCTTCTTCGTTTTTTTCCCCTCTATTTCAGTCTGACTTTTTATTTTCATGCTAGCTCTCTCTTTTACATTAATCTCTCGTTTCCTAGTTCCCATTATCTCTGCACTCATTCTTTTCTGCTCTCTCTCTCTCTCTCACACACTCTCAATCATGCTGCCTCTCTTCCCATCTCTCTTTCTTGCTTTTTTTTTCTATTTTGCTCTCTTTTTAACTCCCTCTCTTTCTTACCCATTTTCCTTCCATTTCCTCCTTTATTTTCTCTCGCTCTCTCACTCCTGACACCTCTACGTTCCACATTCTTTCTTGCATTCTTTCTAATCTGCTCTTTCTCTCTCACTTCTCTTTACCGCAGTCATTTCAGAATTCTATCCACTCTGCTCCCTTTTACTCTATGTGACTTTTACTCTGCCTGTCCGCCCTTTCTTTTCTGCTATCTCTTTCACACCCACTTTATCTTTCTCTCTGTCTTTTCTGCTCCGTCTCACATTTGTGCATTCCTCAAACATACAACACAACACACAACGTGTGAAAAATGCGTAGACAAGTCATAAATAAAAACATTTAACAATCGGTGCCAACAATAGTTTATTTTTGAACAATTTATACTTGTCCTCTTATTCTTTTATTCATTAGAAATGGCAAATAAATGACACAAGTTCAGATTTAAAAAAAACATTGTATGAGTCAAAACAAAAAATAAAACAACAGCTAACACATTACCTTATTAAAATAATGTTAAGATCTTTAAAAAAAAAAGTATATGTTATCCAATTATATAAAGCAAAAAGTGTAAACGTGTTTGCTAAAAGGGCATATTCTATTTTCGTGTTTTTTTTTTTTTTTTTTTTTCATCTTTCCTTGTTGCTAAAAGGGGTGCTCGAATTGAACTCACGCAACTAAATAAACACACACATATATTTTCAGCAAAAAATTAATAGACCACTGTCGCAAACGAATCAGCCACTAAACAACTTCTGGGTCAGACCTAAGTGAAAGTAAAGGAGAGAAAGTTTTTTTTTTTTTTTTTAAGTTGTGTACAACAAGCATATTGTGCCACTCATATATTTATAGAGAATTCGGCACTCAGCGAGTGATGTGGTAAATACCATGATGGCTGACTTTACTTTACTGGAACTTTTATGTTACCATTTTAGGCTTGGATGACCATAAGGCAAAGATTTATTTTGAAATAATCAATCATGGTTTGAACCTTGGATATCAGGCCGACAGGTAAGCATCTTGCTTCTGTGCTAATAGAGCTCCTGACAGATATAAACTATACTACAAGATATTTTGTCTAAATAATATATATATATTGCTAAGAGTCGGCTCTGTGGCTAAGTCGATGCGAACACTTCGCTTCGTAATGCCGGGATGCCAGGTTCGATCTCAGCTGCGGGCAATGCGCCTTGCGTTGGTTTCGACAGTGGTATCAAAAAAGCCGACCGTCCAGAAGGCAATGGCAAACTACTGGACGTAAATTTGCCTAGAGAAACCACACAACAGCCAGGGGCTGTTAGGGTTGGTTCTGCAACGTCCTCTAGTGGATACGCAACAACCTTTTTTTTTTTAGCATATTGCTAAGAAGGATGGGTGGTTTAAGCATTGCGAGTCTGACTAGTAATTCCAACACACCGCGATGGAAACCTACTGCTGGCTGCGTTGATGTTTATCATGGTATGGTGAGTCGCAGGTCGACCCAGCCTAAAATGGGTACCAGGATGACTGTCTTGGGGAAATAAAGACGGCCGGCGTAATGCTGACCTAGTGCCGATTGGTCTGTACAAAATGTGGGTGCTTTCCCCATTTGCTCGACGCTCCTAAAGGCGCGAAAAGGGATCATTACTTTATTTTTTTTTTAACTTAGACAAATGGATTTTATTTGTACATCTGAGATTTCACATACTATTATTATTTACGATAAAAAAATTTACTGAGATTGACCAGCATCAATCTAAATAAAATTTATAACTGACTCTAGTTCTGTCATCTAAGGTAGAATAAAGAAAAAAAAAAGAAACAAATAATGTATATAATTCATCTACAAAAAAATAATATAAGAAGAAGGATATGCACAATATTCCATAAATTACCAGATCTGGTCTGCCGCATAAATTTCAAGCAACTTTTGAATATGAAGTAAATGCGTTTTTTTTTCTCAGATTAGTTTACTGGCTCATTATTGTGCTAATAATATGTATATATTCAAAATTGTTCTACTAACAACAGTGAAACCATGCATACGATAGGCATTTTGCCAGTCTTTACAAAAAAAAGCCACAGTGTACCATCACTTTAAAACAGACATCCTTTAGAGCCACATTCCTATGTCATTTTTAGAAATATATTTTACTTAGGTGTCGTCCTTTAGTTGACTTCAGTGTGACAATTATGACACATTTCAATGCTTGCGTTGCATCTTTCTAAAGTTTCTCAACATTCGGTCCTAGTATCTCTGGTTGCAGTGATGGATCAAACAACAACTCATCTTTCTCTTCTTCCGTAGCTAAATCTTTTTTTCTAGGGACAAACAGATGGAAATTTATCAGAAAGAATGAGCAAAACAAAACATTATTTAAAAAAAAAAATAACATTGTTAAACCGTAGAAGAAACTGGTGATTTATCACTTACAATTTCAAAGGTAATAGTGGTGCATAGTTGCCTATTTTCATTGTGGAGAGGGCAGAGAATTGTATTTATTATAAAAAATGTAGAAGCAGTCAAGTTTAGTTAAAAGTTCCCCGTGAACCACTCATATTAAAACAGTAAACTTCTTACAATATTCTACTCCCTTTAAGGAGTCTCCACCTAGCTATGGTCTTGTAGCGTGTGTCTTTAAATAACCGTGTGAGCTATGGTTGTGATAGCTTAGCTGCAAACAGGGCATCCCAGGCCGGACAGGTAGCATGGTAATGGACAAACAAGGAGAGATGCCCTTGTCCGGACATAAAGTCCATAGCATATCTTTTATTTTCAATTATTTGGAAGATAGGAATGAGATTTAGTTTCAAAGTGTTCGCACAAGAATTGGCTCTGGCGTAAATTTCTGCCATGCCAGGAACTGGTACGAGTATGTATTGTATCAAGTAACGAAGAACAATTTTAACGAGCTTCAACTAGTTGTACCATGACGAATGTACCATTGGCACATCAAAAATAAGCACGCAAAGAGATGTTCCGCTTTGTGACTTGTTGCTGTTTCTCATCGAATCTCTGGTAGTCTGCACTGGTGGTCGATATTTACCACACTAGTCTAATGGTTGTGTTACGGTATAGGGATGTGTTGACATGGTTTATGTGTCATCTTCCGTGCACTGCCTGGTCATAATAGTTGTCCTCCGTGTGTGTCTCTCCTTGCATTGGCAGGATGTTTTAGGATAGTTCCCATCTCTAGTTCAGTCTATTTCAAGTCCCCGCCTTTCGTGTCATGTGTTTCTGCTAAAATAATGTCAAACGAATGTTTCATTCCTATGATAACTTAGGATATGTTTTCCTTACAAGCAGCTACAATTTGCCAATTCTCTGCATTCAAACTAAACTTATAATATTTATAATGACTAATGTCTATTGTTACAAGTGACATCCTAACAACTGAAACTCATGTGTCTCGTGATGACCCTTTCTCAGTGAAACGAACATAAAAGTACATCTTAAATGAAGTTATTTTAAGAGCAGATGTAATTTCTAGAATACAGGTCCGGACTAGCGTCCAGTTGTGATAAACTACTTTATAATGGTTGGACATGCAAACCCCGGTCACAGGGTAGTTCTCCTTTCGAGTCCAATCTCCCACCTATCAACACTTGCAGACCTGATTCACTTCTCCACTCCTCCCACTGGCGGTTCCCCAAAAAATACCAATCCTGAAATACAGGGTCTTGTAATTCGAAATCAAGCAATAGATTCTTGCTTCCCTCTTTGGTCAAAACCAGCTGCATGTCGACTGTCCAGATGACGTGGTTCACACTACTCAAGGCCACCTGTCGATCACTGGTCAAAATTAATGTTTTCTGGTCGCCCAGTAACTCATCTTCCCAACTGCTAAGTTCAGTCCATCAGAGTTACCTGCCTTTCCGTCAATAAAGGCGAGTCCAGTTTATTATTATTCAATTCTGACAAGGACATTGTCTTCAAAGTTGACCCCGCCTGAAATGGGTAGTTCCTTATGTCCTGGGAAGTAAAGGTGGTCGGCGTGATACTGACAACGACACCCATCTAGTGCCAGCTAATATTTACAAAAATGAGTGTAGCATAGCAAGTCTGAGACACAACGTGCGATGCAGCCCTTCCGTAAAAAAGTATCCTGTCTTTCTCCCTTTTGCACTCCCAAACTTAAACATAATTACCAATGGGAAAACCAAATTGAACTGACCTGAATTTGACAACCACGGCATAGACTTGATCAGGTGTATTGTTCTTTGCCTTGTTGACCTCTTCCTTGCCGGATTGTGTTGTACGCTGTGCCACTGGTTTGGGCGTCTCCGCGTCAGATGGTTTTGGCATGCTCCCGTCTCCACAACTTACCACTTCATAAGGGTTGCTGGTGTCGTTTGTCTGCTCTAAACGAAGAAACAATAATAAAGCTGATAATACTAAACATTTCACTTCTACTGATTTTCAGCGTCGAATTTAAAATCAGTGTGTACATATGGATAATCTACTCAGGTTGCTATTTTCTCTAGCACGATAAAGGATTATATGGATGTGTCAATAATATTCTGGGTGTATTTTGGAGGGGTGTGGGAGGGGAGGGGGGCAGATGACTATTTAAGACATTCGGACAATGTGACTGTTTCATATGGTTTGACATGTAACTGTTTTAGATATAAAAGGTGTAGCGAATGAGCGAACGATGAAACTGTATTTATGAAAGAAAGAAAATAGAGAGAGAGAGAGAGAGAGAGAGAGAGAGAGAGAGAGAGAGAGAGAAGTAGAGAGAGAGAGAAACAGACCAAGGTCTTGTTAATAAGCATAAAGGCTACTAGCAAAGAGATCTCAGAAACTGGATGTCTGTGGCCAAAACGTGGAGATATGGAAGCCTGTCTGCAAATTCTACACAGTATGCCAAAGTCTTTCCAGAATCAGAGGAAAAAAAAATAATGCATAGACATAAAACCAGTATATGATTTACTAAATATTAAAATAAATACTAATCTGTACTATTGGTGAACTACAAGCTGAGGAGAAAGGTAAATGATGTCAAACAATTTTTTTGCAAAAAGGGAATAAAAATATGTATTTTCCCTGCTTGAAATATCCCATTATGTCTAACTGGATGGTCAACTCTCTCAACCCCTGGTATTGCGTGCTGTCTAATTCACAACCACAGATTGTGTGATCAATTGCTATTTTATGTTTGGCCAAACATGCTAAAGAAATTTAGATTCACTGGTGAGCACTTCTATAGTATTAGGCTTCATACAGTTTAATGCACTAGCGACTTATCCTAGAAATTATCTGCAGTGAAATCGTATGGGGCCTAAAGAGTTAACAGCATCAATGTTATCACACCCAGTACACACCCGTCTGTACTCCTTTTTTCTCAGCAGATCTAAAAGTATAAAGCCAATAGGAAACGATAAACCTACCATCGTCTGGTCTCCGATTCAGATTGTACAAATCCGAGTTGTCAACTGTAGCTTGAAAGGAAAAACGAGGAAAAAGTGTTACGCTCCACTCAAAACTAATATCAGAAGATGTCTTGATAAGCAAAGGCTTCTATTGTGTTATTTACATCAAGCGCCTTTTTGTCTATAAAAAATAGTTGTCTAGTAGAGTAAAAGGTTAGACGACCTTAATTAATCACCTAAAGCTGATAATTTTGATATTAGCTTAAATAAAACGGGTAACAATTGTTAAGACATTCATATTATCTAGTGTGATGCTGCACGGTTGACCAGAGATTTTCGTAACTGAGGTGTAGAAATAAAATACTTTTATAATGGATTAATGTTAATGAAACACCACTATATGTTATTAATAAAAAATATTAACTCATTCAATATGATTTTCGCTGGACTTGAGATTAACGTTAATGAAGCACAATGGCTGACTGTTGAAAGGAGATTCTTGTTAACTAAAGTATTATGAATATTCATATTAATTATAATATTTATATTAACTGAAATAATTGGATGAAATACTTCACACTGATAATAGTTTTGTGAAGATTTGACTAACTTGGCAGCCTGGCATCTATGCATGCAATTGTTAGATCAAAATCAGTTCATGTAAACACCATATGTCTGAAACGCGGACACGACAAAGGACTGACCTAAATCTGCAAACGAAACGGTGCCTGGAAAGGGAGTGAGTTATCTCGTCTGGTGCAGAAATATTTTCTACTGCTTTTTATATTTTCATGTTCCTGACACTCCGTGACAGTTTACTGGATGCACAAAATCTTTCTATCTCACTGAGCTTGCTAACAGTGTGAGAACAACTCAATGAGCACAGAATATTTCTATCTCACTCAGCTTGCTAACACTGTGAGAACAACTCAATGAGCACACAATCTTTCTATCTCACTGAGCTTGCTAACACTGTGAGAACAACTCAATGAGCACAAAATCTTTCTATCTCACTCAGCTTGCTAACACTGTGAGAACAACTCAATGAGCACAAAATCTTTCTATCTCACTCAGTTTGCTAACACTGTGAGAACAACTCAATGAGCACACAATCTTTCTATCTCACTGAGCTTGCTAACACTGTGAGAACAACTCAATGAGCACAAAATCTTTCTATCTCACTCAGCTTGCTAACACTGTGAGAACAACTCAATGAGCACAAAATCTTTCTATCTCACTCAGCTTGCTAACACTGTGAGAACAACTCAATGAGCACAAAATCTTTCTATCTCACTCAGTTTGCTAACACTGTGAGAACAACTCAATGAGCACACAATCTTTCTATCTCACTGAGCTTGCTAACACTGTGAGAACAACTCAATGAGCACAAAAACTTTCTATCTCACTCAGCTTGCTAACTGTGAGAACAACTCAATGAGCACATCTTAATATCTCTGTACATGATGTACAGGTTTTAAGGCTCATTCTTTTCTTGTGTAATAATTTGTTTTTCACTAGATTTAATTTAATATACGTTTTCTCTACAGTCCATGTTTCTCTTCTCACAAATCAACAAATATTGTGTTCGATTGTGGCTGATTATATACAAACAGGCTTTATTTGTCTGGAAAAAACACGCCAAAATATAGATAAAATGAAAGAAAGAGGGAGAGAGATAATGAGAGAGTTAGTGAGTGAAAGAGAGAGAGAGAGAGAGAGAGAGAGAGAGAGAGAGAGAGAAGAACAGACCAATGTTTCATTAATATACACAATAATAAATCTTTTTCTTTTACTTCTTAGCGTTCTCCAGCTGTAAACTCTGGCGGAAAGTTCTGGTTGTTTATCCACTTCTGGACTGCAGTCCTGTTCTAGAACCTGATTTTTGCGTGTGCATCCTTTTTACAGATCTGACACATTGGTATGCAGACTGCTGGTTCCTCGCCACTCAGTCAGATGCACTCCGACATTGAAGGACGCTCCCAATTAGTCGACCCTTACGACATGTTGCTGCGGAGGCAGTGGGTCTATCCTTGTTTTCCCAATAATAGGGCCCTAGAAACCACACAGGGAAAATTTAAAACATGTGACTGAGAGTTTTTAAAATTTAATGTCTGAAGTTGAAAGGTGCAGACATTGAAGCCTATGTGTAAACTATAATACTGTGTGTCAACTATAATACTGTGTGTCAACTATAATACTATGTGTCAACTATAATACTGTGTGTCAACTATAATACTGTGTGTCAACTATAATACTATGTGTCAACTATAATACTATGTGTCAACTATAATACTATGTGTAAACTATAATACTGTGTGTCAACTATAATACTGTGTGTCAACTATAATACTATGTGTCAACTATAATACTGTGTGTCAACTATAATACTGTGTGTCAACTATAATACTATGTGTCAACTATAATACTATGTGTAAACTATAATACTGTGTGTCAACTATAATACTATGTGTCAACTATAATACTATGTGTAAACTATAATACTGTGTGTCAACTATAATACTATGTGTCAACTATAATACTATGTGTCAACTATAATACTATGTGTAAACTATAATACTGTGTGTCAACTATAATACTATGTGTCAACTATAATACTGTGTGTCAACTATAATACTGTGTGTCAACTATAATACTATGTGTCAACTATAATACTGTGTGTAAACTATAATACTGTGTGTCAACTATAATACTGTGTGTAAACTATAATACTATGTGTCAACTATAATACTATGTGTAAACTATAATACTATGTGTAAACTATAATACTGTGTGTCAACTATAATACTATGTGTAAACTATAATACTGTGTGTCAACTATAATACTATGTGTAAACTATAATACTATGTGTCAACTATAATACTATGTGTAAACTATAATACTATGTGTCAACTATAATACTGTGTGTCAACTATAATACTATGTGTAAACTATAATACTGTGTGTCAACTATAATACTATGTGTAAACTATAATACTATGTGTCAACTATAATACTGTGTGTAAACTATAATACTATGTGTAAACTATAATACTATGTGTAAACTATAATACTATGTGTAAACTATAATACTATGTGTCAACTATAATACTATGTGTAAACTATAATACTATGTGTAAACTATAATACTATGTGTCAACTATAATACTATGTGTAAACTATAATACTATGTGTAAACTATAATACTATGTGTCAACTATAATACTGTGTGTCAACTATAATACTATGTGTCAACTATAATACTGTGTGTCAACTATAATACTGTGTGTCAACTATAATACTATGTGTCAACTATAATACTATGTGTAAACTATAATACTGTGTGTCAACTATAATACTATGTGTCAACTATAATACTATGTGTAAACTATAATACTGTGTGTCAACTATAATACTGTGTCAACTATAATACTATGTGTCAACTATAATACTATGTGTCAACTATAATACTATGTGTCAACTATAATACTATGTGTCAACTATAATACTATGTGTCAACTATAATACTAATGTGTCAAACTATAATACTGTGTGTCAACTATAATACTATGTGTCAACTATAATACTGTGTGTAAACTATAATACTGTGTGTCAACTATAATACTGTGTGTCAACTATAATACTATGTGTAAACTATAATACTGTGTGTCAACTATAATACTATGTGTAAACTATAATACTATGTGTAAACTATAATACTATGTGTAAACTATAATACTATGTGTAAACTATAATACTATGTGTAAACTATAATACTATGTGTAAACTATAATACTATGTGTAAACTATAATACTATGTGTAAACTATAATACTATGTGTAAACTATAATACTATGTGTAAACTATAATACTATGTGTAAACTATAATACTATGTGTAAACTATAATACTATGTGTAAACTATAATACTATGTGTAAACTATAATACTATGTGTAAACTATAATACTATGTAAACTATAAACTATAAACTATAATACTATGTGTAAACTATAATACTATGTGTAAAACTATAATATACTATGTGTAAACTATAATACTATGTGTAAACTATAATACTATAGTGTAAACTATAATACTATGTGTAAACTATAATACTATGTGTAAACTATAATACTCTGTGTAAAAACTATAAATACATGGGTAAACTATAATACCGATGTGTAAACTATATACTATGTGTGTAAACTGTAATTACTGTGTGTAAACTATACTACTATGTGTAAACTAGTAATACTATGTGTAAACTATAATACTATGTGTCAAACTATAATACTATGTGTAAACTATAATACTGTGTGTCAACTATATATACTATGTGTCAACTATAATACTACTAAAACTATGTGGTCAACATAATACTATGTGTCAACTATTACTATGTGTCAACTATACTAATGTGTAAAACTTAATACTGTTTTTTCTGTGTCAACTATAATTACTATGTGCAAAAAAATTTAAAAAAAAAAAATTAGAACAATAATCGTTTGAACAATCTTAACGATATCTGGCAATTCACACAGTGATTAAAAAAAAAAGTTACTATTGAAAGACACATTATGTGTGCTTAGGGGCCAGATTTTTCTGACTGTATAGTTTAATCAAAGTTACAAGTTGAAAGCTTGAAAAAAAAATATATATATTTAACTGTTAAAACGCTTTCAAAAGCGGTATTTTTAAAACTGTCATATGTAACTGGTTTATCAACTCTCCCAGCCTCTGGCATTGCAGGCTGTGTAATCCACAAGAACAAATTATGTGTTTCCTGCTTTTTGATATTTTGCGAGGAATATGCTAAAGAAATCTAAATTCACGGGTTGGTCCGTCTATTGCATTAAACCTCACACAGATTAACTCATTGGTGAATTATCCAACTTTTTTGGCGGTAAAACCTTTTTGGTCCAAAAAAAGTTAACAACATTTGGGGTTAATACACCCACCTTCTTTG
>CAJHNH020002652.1:12500-99620 GCA_905116865.2 Candidula unifasciata | reverse complement strand
GCGTTGTTAAAACAAAGTCTGTTTCTGCGTTGTTAAAACAAAGTCTGTTTCTGCGTTGTTAAAACAAAGTCTGTTTCTGCGTTGTTAAAACAAAGTCTGTTTCTGCGTTGTTAAAACAAAGTCTGTTTCTGCGTTGTTAAAACAAAGTCTGTTTCTGCATTGTTAAAACAAAGTCTGTTTCTGCGTTGTTAAAACAAAGTCTGTTTCTGCGTTGTTAAAACAAAGTCTGTTTCTGCATTGTTAAAACAAAGTCTGTTTCTGCGTTGTTAAAACAAAGTCTGTTTCTGCATTGTTAAAACAAAGTCTTTTTCTGCATTGTTAAAACAAAGTCTTTTTCTGCATTGTTAAAACAAAGTCTTTTTCTGCATTGTTAAAACAAAGTCTTTTTCTGAAACCTTTTGTGCAGTCGCCATAGTTGTTCACCACCAAGGCTAAATTTTGAAAATGTGTGACTTTTACCATCTCTTCGTTGTCGATATTAGTACTTGGTTGGTCAAAAGGAGACAGATAATCCATTCACTAAAAGACTAATTCAAAAGGAGGAGGTGGGGGTGGGGGGGGGGGAGGAAGTTTTGAAAGACAGTAAACACTGAAGTGGAGGGAGTGGTGGCGAGTAGAAATTCTGGAAGATAGTCAACATGGAGGGGGCGACACAGGGAGAATTTGAAACAGGTTGCACCCCCGTGTGGGTTCCATGGTCCCATTGTGGGGGAAAACAAGAATAGACCCACTGCGTCCCCAAAAGCATGTCGTAAGAGTCGATTAACTGGGGAGCTTCCTTTGAAGTCGGAGTGCATCTGCAAGGAACCAACAGTCTGTATTCAAAAGAATAAGATCTGTAAAACTGATGCACACGCAACACTCAGGTTCTGGAGCAGGACTGCAGTTCAGTAGTGGACGAGCAACCAGAACTTTCTGCCAGAGTGTACAGCTGGTGAACACGAAGAAGAAAAAGAAGAAAAAGAAGAAAAAGAGAAGAAGAAGAAGAAGAAGAAGAAGAAGAAGAAGAAGAAGAAGAAGAAGAAGAAGAAGAAGAAGAAGAAGAAGAAGAAGAAGGAAGAAGGAAGAAGGAAGAAGAAGAAGGAAGAAGGAAGAAGGAAGAAGGAAGAAGGAAGAAGGAAGAAGGAAGAAGGAAGAAGGAAGAAGGAAGAAGAAACAGGTTGCACGTGGTACTATTGACATGTCACCTCTTCTTTGTTAAGGCAACGCAGTGCGAGTGGGAATTCCCGAGTTCTTATAATATAAGTTAATTCATTAAATCATTAATTTCATTCATACGTGGTTGGTATGCTGTATTGATTGTGAACATTATTTGCCACTGCCACGACTACTTGTAGGATCACCACTACAATGAACTAATTTTAATACAAGTTCTGATGGTAATATTCACATTTCAATCTTCACTTCTCATTACTCGTTTCTTTCATAAAAGTAAAAGGTAGAAAATCATTTTCTCGGATATCTTAATCGCCGTCCTTTTTAGGATGAAAATTTTCGTTATATGAAGCCCCACCCTGGCTCTTGCCGGGGACCGCAATATAGCCTAAATTTGGCATAATGGCTGAACGCGGTTTCTGGGACCTCTCCACGGTGATCCTCATCCACATGGTGACACATTGTTTCATCGGGTGTTTATCGCTTGTGTGATGTCCTAGTGGGGTAGAAAGTCAGACAGTCATCCATTTTCTTCGATTTTAGGCTTACTGGCAGTTAGGGCTTGACCTTGTTTTTTAAAGACCTCGGCACTTTGTGGGTAATGTGGTCAGCATGACACCGGCCGCCTTTATTTCCCAGGACTGTACCTGGTACCAACTCAAGGCTGGGTCGACCTGGGAGTCAAGGTCATTTTTGAAAAAAAACAAATCCGGCTTTTTCAGAATCCGAACCCACCACTTTCTGATCCGCAGGCGGGCGTCTAGCCGCCAACGTCACAGCGACTCCCTTCTCTCATCAAATCTGTGAATAATTCAGGCGCAAACGCGATCTCTTGCGCATGTTTTTTTTTTTTTTGTTGACTTGTATCTCCCTCCCCATCAATTTTCTAGCAAGCGTATTTGCGAAAAGAACGTCTGTAATAACCGGTAATTCTGGCCTAGGTTCAAGTCTAAGGCACGCTTGACTTCCGTACACATTTCCTCACCTGTTGTACTCGAATGCCAGCAACATTTTCATAACTTCTCTCGGAGAATCTTCCAAACAGATCTTCATGTTTTTTTCGTTTTGTTTTTTTGGCGAAGTAAGTCCGATGCAAAAAAAATAAGTACACCTTTTCCCCCTTTTAAGTCTAATCCTTTCTCTGCCAAAACTAAACTATATTTTGACGTTAAGAGGTGAAACGAAAGTCTGCCATAATTATTTACAAATAGACTGTTTATGTTAGTTTTAGTCAGTGTTTCCCAAATTTTTCTTAGTTACGTCGCTTTTTTTTTTAATTTAAAATTTTTTTCGCGGCGCCCTAACCTGAGTAAAAGTAGGACTATTCGTATGTCATCATCATCATCACCATGTGCCCTGCCAACTGGCCTAGGCGCTCATGCGTGTCCACAGATCACGATCCCTGGTTGACTGGAACAGCTCTCTTGATGATATCCCTCTATGCCAACTTTTTAGCCCATCGAGCGTCATCTCTCTTGTTCTGCCTCTACCCCTTTTCCCACTGATCTTTCCAGTTGTCAAGATGTTCTCCAATGTCTCTCTTCTCATTTTGTGTCCAAAGAACAGTGTTTGTCTCTTTCTTATTGTTGTATTTAGAGATCTACTTTCATTAGTCTCTTTCAAGCAATCGTTGTTAGTTACTCTGGCCGTCCAAGGTATTCGTAGCATTCGTCTTAGAAACATCAACTCTGTTACTTTTAAATTCTTCCTAATTTGTTCACTGACATTCCAAGATTTGCTGCCATACAGCAGAACAGGTTCTATATAACATTTTAGCAGCCTCTTTCTGTCATTAAATGAAAGCGATTTATTTCATAAGATATTTTTCATTTTCTGAAATGCAGCTTTCGCTTTCGCTTGACCTATTCTGCTTTTAATCTCTCGTGTGTAAGAGATTTTAAAAAAATTCATTTATCTTTGCATTTTTGCGTGACCTCTGTAAAGAGGTCGCCGCTCCTCGGTGCGCCGGAGCGCACAGTTTGGGAATCTCTGTCACCCCCCCCCCCCACCCCAACACCCCCCCCCCCCATCCTTCCTCAACCCCCTTCTTTGTCCTCCAGGGGTATTATTAAAAGATTTTGTTGTCTTCATCATCATGTACCATGCTGTTGAACTCTAAATAACCGGGTGCCGTCTCCAGAACAAAAGTGGGCAACAACTGAGCTCCTGTACGCTCTATCTTTCGACCTGGTTGTACAATCTCTGCGAACTGCTTTTCGTGTTTTTTCTTGAAGTTATCCTCCCACTTGTATCGCTGGCTACTTTTTGCTCATCTGCTGAAAACCTTTTCCCCGTATATGCTGTAAATATGAGTGTTCCTCGTGTGAACTCCAGGGCCTCCATTGCGGTAGACCCGCTGTCATTTAACAAGCATGTCGTAACTGGTGATTACGTAGGTGTGTTTCCTTTGATGTCAGAGTTCATTTCCCTGAGCGGCGAGAAACCAACAGCCTGCTTACAAATAAGCATGTAAGTATGTAAAACGCACGTGCATGCACAACTCAAATTCTCGAATAATACTTATGTCCTTTAGTGGACCATCAGCCACTACTTTACACGAAGTGGCTTTTTTTCAGATGCATTCCACCGTCTAGCTTATTTGTATGCATTCCACCGTCTGGCTGATTTGTATGCATTCCACCGTCTGGCTTATTTGTATGCATTCCACCGTCTGGCTTATTTGTATGAATTCCACCCTCTGGCTTATTTGTATGCATTCCACCCTCTGGCTTATTTGTATGCATTCCACCCTCTGGCTGATTTGTATGCATCCCACCGTCTGGCTGATTTGTATGCATTCCACCGTCTGGCTGATTTGTATGAATTCCACCGTCTGGCTGATTTGTATGCATTCCACCGTCTGGCTTATTTGTATGCATTCCACCGTCTGGCTGATTTGTATGAATTCCACCCTCTGGCTGATTTGTATGCATTCCACCGTCTGGCTGATTTGTATGAATTCCACCGTCTGGCTGATTTGTATGCATTCCACCGTCTGGCTGATTTGTATGAATTCCACCGTCTGGCTGATTTGTATGCATTCTATCGTCTGGCTTATTTGTATGAATTCCACCGTCTGGCTTATTTGTATGAATTCCACCCTCTGGCTTATTTGTATGAATTCCACCCTCTGGCTTATTTGTATGAATTCCACCCTCTGGCTTATTTGTTTGCATTCCACCCTCTGGCTTATTCGTATGAATTCCACCCTCTGGCTTATTTGTTTGCATTCCACCCTCTGGCTTATTCGTATGCATTCCACCGTCTGGCTGATGTGAATACATACTGTTAGATCCTCGCTTCCGATGCACTTCGACTACGAAGAAACCCCTAACTGATCGCTTTTATAACATACTTACTTTTGGGACAGTGGGTCTATTCCCCCCCCCCCCTTACGACCCACCTTCCACCCACAGTGGGGCCCCTAACAGAGCATAAAATGGTCCTGAAGCTCACAATGGGATACAGAGAAGCAACATGTTCAGTCTGGAATCATCGAGGCTTCCTGGCTGCCCGTTTCCGTTCTCCGGACTGCTGTTTAGCTGTTACTGTTCTTCAGACTGCTGTTTGGCTGTTTTCGTTCTCTGGACTGTTGTTTAGCTGTTACCGTATTTCAGATTGCTGTTTTGCTGTTTTCCTTATTCGGACTTCTGTTTGGCTGTTTCCGTTCTCCAGGCCTGCTGTGTGACTGTTTCCGTTCTTCAGACTGCTGTTGGCTGTTTCCCTTCTCCGAACTGCCTTTTGGCTGTTACCCTTCTCCGGACTGCTGTTTCCGTTCTCAAGACTGTTGTTAGGCTGTTTCCGTTCTCAAGACTGCTGTTTCGCTGTTTTCACTCTCCGGACTTTTGTTTGGCTGTTTTTTTTTTTCTTCTCCAGACTGCTGTTTGGCTGTTACCATTCGCCGGACTTCTATTTACGGATTTGACTCCCTCAGCGAGTGACATTCCGGATGGGAATTCTGAATACTCCATTCAGTCTATAAGTTAGTTATATTAGCGTTTTCTGCACCCATCCTCCCCCACTCCACTCATTTACACATTCTTTAAGTGGGATAGAGAAGTTTTGCTTCGATTACGTGAGTATATTATGTTATCACAATTGACCTCTTTGCACATCGTACATCCCCATGGGTGCTCAGTACTCCGATGCAGCAGCCACTTCAAGATACTTCTACTGATTGTCTGCATGAGGAGTTGGTTACTGTATCTCCTGTCTTTGCCTCCAAGACGGCATAGTCGTGTTTTGCCAAACTCAACTCCCCGGTCACGCATCGTGTTAGCGTCAGAGATTCGCCACCATCACCAAACTAGTCCGTACAGCGTTGATAATATCAGCTCTGTCCATGCTTCTTCCCGTTTCCATTGGTGCATTACTTGCCAGCTGATCAGCTCTTTCATTACCATTTACTCCTGCATTCCCAGCTGTGTAGATCCAGATGATGGAGGTTATCTGCGACTTCCGAATGCTCTCTACCCATTCGGTGCGAAGGCTACCCGTTGCAATTTTCCCAAGCATGTTCATAGTCTGACACGAATACTGCTGGTGTGGCCGTTTGTTCTGCTTCAATTGCAGGTGCTCTGGAAGCAGCAGTTATCTTCATGGCCATGCCTGACGTGGTTGTCTGGTAAGCGCCGCCTAAGTTAGTTGCGTATCCTTTACAGGACGTTGCAGAACCAACCCCAGCAACCCCTGGCTATTGTGTGGTTTCTCCAGGCAAATTTACGTCTAGTAGTTTGCCATTGCTTCTAGACGGTCGGCCCCCTGATACCACTGTCGAAACCAACGATAGGCGCATGGCCTGCAGCTGGGATCGAACCCGACACTCCGGCATTACGAAGCGTTCGCATCGACTTAGCTACAGAGCCGTCTGGTAAGTGCCGCCATCCTCTTGTATTGTTTCCACCATCCTTTGTGTTGTGTATGCCCATGCTAATTTTCACCCGCACTTTACGGACCAATCTGTTTAAATGACGATGTCTTCTGGGCGTGAATCTTGGTCAATCGGTGCCCTAATCTCGGCGTCTATGGTGGCGGATATCTGATTCCTGCCAGATTAAGTGAGTAATAATTATAGTGTACTAAATATTAAAGAGCGGCGTCCGTAGCTTAGGCGTTGTGAGTCCGACTTGTAATTCCAATGTACCGCGATCCATACTGCTGGCTGCGTGGATTTTTATTATTGTATGGGGCGTCACAGGTCGACCTAGCATAAAATGGGTACCAGGATGTCTGTCCTGGGGAAGTAGAGACGGCCGGCGTAACGCTGACCACATTACCCACCTAGTGCCGACTGGTCTGTAAAAATATGAATGCTCTTCCCATATGCCCGATGCGTCTACAGGCGTGAAAAGGGATCTTTACTTTTTTACTTACTTTTAAATATTAAATAAATCTTATGTATAATATGAAATGTATTTACTTATTCTTATTAGTTCTTTTATCCTAATGTTTATGTCGTAGACAGAAGTTAGATGTAGTTTCCTGTCTTTAGCTGGTTACGTAGCTTGTGTTAAATGTCATGTTTTATTTCTGCAATGTCTCCTTTCCTCCTTCCACCTTCTCTTTCTTGCCCCGCTTCTTGCCTTACAGCCTGCTGTTATTTTGTACTACACTCAAGAGGCTGGCTGATTTGGTTCTATTCTGACCAGATGACCGAACCATTTGTTTCTTTCGTGTTCGAATAATGTGTGCATAAACACTGTACAGTGAGAACTCATATCGATGGGTCAGAGGACTGCATATTTCGGTTATATTGTGGCTTGGTGGAAATGGATGCTTTTAGAGCTCATTAATTTTTTTTTTTTTTGGGGGGGGGGGGGGGTGATCAAGGGGCCTGAGCACACTTGTTATGGCTGGCACTCTTAATTCATTAAAAAATATATAACCAGCACCATATACCTGTGGCTATAAAAACGGGCTTTTACTTCTAACTGCCTTTCTATTGCTAGCTTCAGCTTATGCTAATGATGTCCCCCCACCATGCAATTATCAGCTCCCCTCAGAGTCAATCATTTGAATCGCTTCTTCTTCCCTTTGATCACAATTTGTTTCCGCCGTTCCTATTCCGCTATGTTTACATAAATTCTGTTAATGATTGCTTTCTCTGTTGTTCGTGCAACAGTCCCATCGCTTTGCTGGTTTCTCCTTTGCTAGACTAATTTAGTAAGAGTACAAACTGGAACCATCATCAGGGAAGGCTCAACCATGGGCCTAATGAACATCCAAGAACTCAAACAGTGGTAACGAACCGCCAGACAGGAAGACCTATGAACTCTGTCCTATGCTCAAGAGAAAAGACTAACTAATTAATTAGCCAGATGTTTGCAAGGCTGTGGCAACAAAATCTGGCATTTATTACTTGACTTAATGTTCAGCCACCTGGCCTGTTTGGATATAAATAGTCATTTATAGATTATTTGTTGGTTAGCAGAACTGAGGTGGCAAATGTTGTATTTTGAAAGGCCTTCACTGAAACATCTTTGCGGTAGGGAAGCGAAGGAATTTATTCTTCGCGTTGGAGGAAAAATATGGTTGTTCGTCCACTTCTGGCATTTGAAGTCTAATTCTAGAACTTGAATTTTGCATGCATCTCAGTTCTACAGATCTGGTTTACTTGTATGCAGATGATTTATCCTCGCCGCGCATGTAGATAAGCTTTTACTTCAGAGAACAAGCCACGAATTAGTCGACATTTATGACAGGCCACATGGAAAGCAGTGGAGTATATCCCCCCCCCCCCTCTCTCTCTCTCTCTCTCTCTCTCTCTCTCTCTCTTACACACACACACACACACACACACCACACTCCCAGTGGAGCTCCGGAATTTACACATGAAATGGGAGGGGCCTCAGCCACTTTATTCTTTTCTAGGTAGGGAGCCTTACGCCATGCTAAAGGGTACAGTAATAATAATCATCATCAGGTGCCTTGCCGACTGACGTGGGCGATCATGCCTCTCCATAATCGACGATCTCCTGCAGCATGTATCAGTTTGTGTGCCGACACATCTCCATGCCATGCAACAAGACTGTCAAGAATCTTCTCTCATTGTCTTCCTCTATCCCTTCTTCCACAGATCTTTCCAGTGGTCACAACATGTTCCATTTCCCTCTTCTCATAACATGGCCGATAAATGATGACTGTCTACTTCTGATGTCAGTAATAATACAACTTAAAATTACTAATACTCGTTTAATGTGCTAAATGTAAAAACATAATATATTGAAAATAATGTGACATGTATAAACACATATTCAAAAAAGATAAAGTCTATGCAATGTGGGGACTTGTAGGTGGGAGAAGGGGGGGGGGAGGAGGGGCGGGAGTGAAGGGGACAAAAAGGGGGGGGGGGTGAAGGGAAAAAAGGGGGAGCGGGAGTGAAGGGGAAAAAGGGGGGGGGGTGAAGGGGAAAAAGGGGGGGGGGGGAGTGAAGGGGGGGGAAAAAAAGGGGTGGGGGGTTACAGTTAACTCCCTTCCATTTGCTAGTGGAGACTGAAAGGTTAGTTGCGTATCCTTTACAGGAAAATTTACGTCCAGTAGTTTGCCATTGCTTTTTGGACGGTCGGCTGTCTTGATACCACTGTCGAAACCAACGGAAGGCGTAAGGCCCGGCATCCCGGCATTACGAAGCGTTCGCATCGTCGTCACAGAGCCGACTAGAGACCGAAAGACCCTGATAATTATTGGGGTGGTGGGAGGGGGAGACTTGGAAAAAGGGGGGGGGGGGGGGTGTTGCATGTTTCCATTTAGAGCCGTATCTAGTGTGTATATGCGTGTGTGTTTGTGTGTGTGTGTCCCTGTGTTGCATCCGTTCTAGAATTGGCTTCTCTGTCTACCGTCAGTGGGTCTCTACGTGTGTCAGCTACATCAAGCTGCCTGTCTAATTGGTAATCTCTTTTTTAAAAACTGTCTATCTATCGGTGTGTCATTCCGGCTGTCTGTCTTGTTTCATGAATAGTTGTCTGTCTGCACCCCCCCCCCCCCCCCCCCCACCTCCTCTCCCGCCGATTATCTAAATCTCTCATTCACTGAACGGAAAGACGGTTTCTTAACTGGGTACAACCAAGTTCGCCCAAAAGTCTGTCTGTCTGTCTGTCTGTCTGTCTGTCTGTCTGTCTGTCTGTCTGTCTGTCTGTCTGTCTGTCTGTCTGTCTTACTGTGTGTGTGTGTGTGAGTGTATAATGACTCTGGCGTGCATTTCGTTAATTACATCGACCTTTGAGCTAACTTTCGGCGCCAGCCCACTGGAGACTACATAGCCCTGACCTTTGACCGAAAACAAACAATATGTATACAATAAATGTCATGTCAATGTACACAACTACGGGCGCGCTGTGACAGAGAAAACATGTAGCAGGCGAGTGCCCCAGACCAACAATTTTATAGCTGCAAGGGAGCTCACGCCATATTTAATTGCACAGTAATATTTCTAAAAATATGTTATTATTGTATGGTTAAACAAGGCTAGTGCCATTATAAAATTAATGGGGTGCTGCAGTGGTTTAAGGCTTGCCTAATTCTACAAAATTGTTATATATATTATTGTTATTGTCTAGCCTTTTAAGTTTCCCGCCCCTTTGAAATTATGTCTGTCTTTAGTCCCACGGGTATACTGTGCTGTCTGTCTTCAGTCCCACGGGTATACTGTGCTGTCTGTCTTCAGTCCCACGGGTATACTATGTTGTCTGTCTTCAGTCCCACGGGTATACTGTGCTGTCTGTCTTCAGTCCCACGGGTATATTATGTTGTCTGTCTTCAGTCCCACGGGTATACTATGCTGTCTGTCTTCAGTCCCACGAGTATATTATGCTGTCTGTCTCAGTCCCACGGGTATACTATGTTGTCTGTCTTTAGTCCCACGGGAATATTATGTTGTCTGTCTTCAGTCCCACGGGTATACTTGCTGTCTGTCTTCAGTCCCACGAGTATACTATGCCGTCTGTCTTCAGTCCCACGGGAATACTTCCTCTCTACAGGCTTTCTGTAAGTGACTTCAATTATTAGAATTTCCCCCTACAGTATCGACCATCTGTACACGAATATTTCATGTTATGATATATTGCTTAAGCTTTTCGTGCGGTTCTCTAGGGATTGTCGTACTTTCTGTTGGCAGAAACATATTTCAGTGAGCTATACATTGAATTAGTGGTGTCTTTTTTGACGATTATGTCTCTTGCTCTTAAGTAAAGTTTTATAAAAATTGTTTTGCTAGGTTCTGGCAGCATTATCATTATTGATTTATTTTTTTCTTACAGTATCCAACACGTTTTCTTCACTGTACACAAATGTCGAGTTTTGTTCGTTTACACAGTTACTGTATTTGTAATTCTGGTCTATTAGTCTAAAGTTTGTGTGAAATTCATAATAGTTCTATTTCCGTTAGTAAACTGTAGGCAAAATAAGAGTAAACACACTAGTGGTGCATTGGGGATATGAGACCATGCTCACAATCACCTCGATGGGAGATATTATCAGCATTATACCGTCTTTACTTTCAGAGATATTGCCTGATACCCATGTAAGGCTAGGTCGACCTCGGAGGTCATTGTGAAAAAAGTTAGGCTATATAAGGATTTAAACCCATGACGTTTTTAATCCCTTGCAAGCGTCTAGCCGCTATGGTGGCTCGGGTTCATGTGGTAAGGTTATGTAACTCAACTGCAAACATACAGTATCTCACAATAATAGTAGACAACATACATTATACAGAATCTCCTGTGGTTATACAACAATATACAGTATTTCACTACAGACACTTTATTACAACAGACAGCATATCACAACATACAGTATTACACTCTAGACACTTTATTACAACAAACAGCATATCACAACATTCAGTATTACACTACAGACACTTTATTACAACAGACAGCATATCACAATATACAGTATTTCACTACAGACACTTTATTACAACAGACAGCATATCACAACATACAGTATTACACTACAGACATTTTATTACAACAGACAGCATATCACAACATACAGTATTACACTACAGACACTTTATTACAACAGACAGCATATCACAACATACAGTATTACACTCTAGACACTTTATTACAACAGACAGCATATCACAACACACAGTATTTCACTACAGACACTTTATTACAACAGACAGCATATCACAACATACAGTATTTCACTACAGACACTTTATTACAACATACAGCATATCACAACGTACGGTTTTTCACTACATACACTTTATTACAACAGACAGCATATCACAACATACAGTATTTCACTACAGACATTTTATTACAACAGACAGCATATCACAACGTACGGTATTTCACAACAGACGTTTTATCTCAACAAACATTATACAATGCAATAATTATGTTACTGTAGGGACCTGCTCGTTATCTAAAACTCCCAGATCCAGCCACGCAGCTTTTCAGCATATCAATCAAAACCAGATATCGTTCCGTGTTTAATAATTTCAAACTATGAGTTACAATAGCTAGGAAAGAAATCCCGTATTTTAATGTCCTATTTCGTGTCACTACACGTCTCCCATCCCAGAGGATCACCCATTGCAATAATTTTATTACTATAGTAAGATATGACGCCCGTGTATATTGTTGCGCGCGTAGAAAAGATCCCTTAGCAGTTGGAAATTAAAAAAAAATAGTCTAACGGCGCTGCCTGGGCAAAATTTGGAGTTGACCCACTTCTCCCTAAGCATTTATGTCCTAAAATGCGACTAAATAGCAGTCCACTGAATTCGAATGTGCTCTGCTGAAAGGCGAGTAAGTCACTAACAAGATTTGATCAGCGACATAATGTACCAACTACCCTTCTAATGGTGAATGTAGGAGAAGTGAAAGAAGCTATGGTCGAGGGGTCGCCATAACTAGTACACTCGTCATGACTAGTACACTCGCCATGACTAGTACACTTTCCATGAATAGTACCCTCGCCATGACTAGTACACTCGCCATGACTAGTACACTCGCCATGACTAGTACACTCGCCATGACTAGTACACTCGCCATGACTTGTACACTCGCAATGACTAGTACACTCGCCATGACTAGTACACTCGCGATGACCAGAACAGTCGCAATGACTAGTACACTCGCCATGACTAGTACACTCGATATGACTAGTACACCCGCCATGACTAGTACACCCGTCATGACTAGTACACCCGTCATGACTAGTACACTCGCTATGACTAGTACACCCGCCATGACTAGTACACCCGCCATGACTAGTACACTCGCCATAACTAGTACACTCGCCATGACTAGTACACTCGCCATGACTAGTACTCTTGCCATGACTAGTACTCTTGCCATGACTGGTACACTCGCCATGACTAGTACACTTTCCATGAATAGTACACTCGCCATGATCAAAACAGTCGCAATGACTAGTGCATTCGATATGACTAGTGCATTCGATATGACTAGTACACTCGCCATGACTAGCACACTCGCCATGACTAGTACACACGCCATGACTAGTACATTCGCCATGACTAGTACACTCGCCATGACCAGAACAGTCGCAATGACTAGTACACTCGCCATGACTAGTACACTCGACATGACTAGTACACTCGCCATGACTAGTACACCCGTCATGACTAGTACACCCGTCATGACTAGTACACTCGCTATGACTAGTACACTCGCCATGACTAGTAAACTCACCATGATTAGTACACTCGCCATAACTAGTACACTCGCCATGACTAGTACACTCGCCATGACTAGTACTCCTGCCATGACTAGTACACTCGCCATGACTAGTACACCCGCCATGACTAGTACACTCGCCATAACTAGTACACTCGCCATGACTAGTACACTCGCCATGACTAGTACACCCGCTATGACTAGTACACTCACCATGACTAGAACACTCGCCATAACTAGTACACTCGCTAAGACTAGTACACCCGCCATGACTAGTACTCCTGCCATGACTAGTACACCCGCCATGACTAGTACACTCACCATGAATAGTACACTCGCCATAACTAGTACACTCGCCATGACTAGTTCACTCGCCATGACTATTACTCCTGCCATGACTAGTACACTATCCATGAATAGTACACTCGCTATGACTAGTACACCCGCCATGACTAGTACACCTGCCATGACATAGTGTACCAACTACCCTTCTAATGGTGAATGTAGAAGAAGTGGAAGCTGTGGTCGAGGGGTCGCCATAACTAGTACACTTTCCATGAATAGTACTCTCGCCATGACAATTAAACCCACTGTGACAAGTACGCTCGCCATGACAAGTACACTCGCCCTGACCAAAACAGTCGCAATGACTAGTACATTCGAAATGACTAGTACACTCGACATGACAAGTACACTCGCCATGACTAGTACATTCGCCATGACTAGTACACTCGCCATGACTAGTACACTGGCCACGACTAGTACACTCGCCATGACTAGTAAACACGCCATGACTAATACACACGCCACGACTAGTACACTCGCCACGACTAGTACACTCGCCATGACTAGTACACTTGCTATGACTAGTACACTCGGAATGAACAGTACACTTACCATGACTAGTACACTCGCCATGACTAGTACGCTCGCCATGACTAGAACAGTCCCAATGACTAGTGCATTTGATATGACTAGTACACTTGCCATGACTAGTACACTCGCAAAGACTAGTACACTCGCAAAGACTAGTACACTCGGAAAGACTAGTACACTCGCAAAGAATAGTACACTCGCCATGACTAGTACACTCACCATGACTAGTACACTCATCATGACTAGTACACTATCCGTAAATAGTATAGCCTTGATGACTAGCCCACTATACACTCGCCATTACAAGTACACTCGCCATGACTAGCACACTCGCCATGACTAGCACAATCGCAAGACAAATACATCCCGATATGACTAGTACACCTGCCAGTGTACACCAGTGTGACTAGTGTACACCGCTATGACTAGTACACTATCCATTAATTGTACACTCGCCATGACTAGTACACTCGACATGACTAGTACACTCGCTATCACTTTTTCACTCGTCATGACTAGTACACTCGCCATGACTAGTACACTCGCCATGACTAGTACACTATCCATGAATAGTACACTCGCTATGACTAGTACACCTGCCATGACTAGTACACTATCCATGAATAGTACACTCGCCATGACTAGTACATCGCTATGACTATTTCACTCGCCATGACTAGTACACCCGCCATGACTAGTACACCTGCCATGACTAGTACACCTGCCATGACTAGTACACTCGCCATGACTAGTACACTCGCCATGACTATTTCATTCGTCATGACTAGTTCACTCGCCATGACTAGTACACCCGCCATGACTAGTACACTCGCCATGACTAGTACACTCGCCACGACTAGTACACTCGCCACAACTAGTACACCCGCCATGACTAGTACACTCGCCATTACTAGTACAATCGCAATGACTAGTACACCCGATATGACTAGTACACCCGCCATGACTAGTACTCCCACTATGACTAGTGCATTATCCATGAATAGTACACTCGCAATGACTAGTACACTCGCCAGGACTAGTACACCCGTCATGACTAGTACACCCGTCATGACTTGTACACTCGCTATGACTAGTACACTCGCCATGACTTGTAGAAGAACTGCCATGACTAGTACACTATCCATGAATAGTACACTCGCCATGACTAGTACACTCGCCATGATTAGTACACTATCCATGAATAGTACACTATCCATGAACAGTACACTCGCCATGACTAGTACACCTGCCATGACTAGTACATTATCCATGAATAGTACACTCGCCATGACTAGTACACCTGCCATGACTAGTACACTATCCATGAATAGTACACTCGCCATGACTAGTACACCTGCCATGACTAGTACACCTGCCATGACTAGTACATCGCTATGACTATTTCACTCGCCATGACTAGTACACCTGCCATGACTAGTACACCTGCCATGACTAGTACATCGCTATGACTATTTCACTCGCCATGACTAGTACACCCGCCATGACTAGTACACCCGCCATGACTGGTACACTATCCATGAATAGTACACTCGCCATGACTAGTACACTCGCCATGACTATTTCACTCGTCATGACTAGTTCACTCGCCATGACTAGTACACCCGCCATGACTATTTCACTCGTCATGACTAGTTCACTCGCCATGACTAGTACACCTGCCATGACTAGTACACTTGCCATGACTAGTACACCTGATATGACTAGTACACCGCCATGCCTAGTACACTCGCCATGTCTTGTACACTCGCCATGTCTTGTACACTCGCCATGAATAGTACACTCGCTATGCCTAGTACAATCACTATGCCTAGTACAATCACCATGACTAGTACACTCGCGATGAACTTAAAAACTTAAGATTTTAGTTTTGCACCCTAATGAAAATGATAATTATGAGAATGGTAAATCACGTTAGTGAGGATTTGAATCCGAGTCTCCCCAGAGACAATGCAGCTCTCCCAACCGCTCGGTCTGTCCCTTATTTCGCAGGTAAATGCAGGTTAATTGCGGGCGCAGTATTTATTTTTGCGAAAATAATTGCATTTTTAATTAATTATTTAATTATTTTTTTATTGTTTTAAATATCGGCCCAAACTACTCCCATAAACTGTTAGCAGATTCTGAAATATGCCGCCTGTAGCTTTTCTCCCACGAACCCACCCCCCCCCCATCCCCCCCCCCCCCCCCCCCCATCCCCCCCCCAATTTTTCCCCGCATCATTACTCGAGGCACATAATTGTTGTCTGAAATAAAAAATAAAAAATTAGATTTCCACAAAATTAGAAAATATTAAAAACTTCTGGCGATTGTTAGGGGAGACACGTAGCTGCACCTCAGGCTTAGAGGCCTAGATTGTTTAAGCCCCCCCCCCCCCCCCCCTTTGTTTTCGGCATCCCCCTTTCTCCAGCACCCCTCCTTTCTCCAGCATCTCCCTTGCTCCAGCATCCCCCTTTCTCCAGTACCCCTCCCTTTCTCCAGCACCCCTCCCTTTCTCCAGCATCCCCCTTTCTTCAGCATTCCCCTTTCTCTAAATTTGCAAGGAACTAAATAGCACTTCTCCTAACATTGTGTGCAAGTTTTCTGTGTAAAACCTATGTTCCTACATATTAAAGTATCTACTCAATTCTCGTGTGTGTTTCGGGACTCCATTATGGGGTAAACAAAGATAGACCCACGGTCTTCCCAACAAGCATGTCGTAGGAGTCGACTAATTGCAAGCTTCCTTCGAAGACGAACAACCAGAACGTTCGCAAGAGCTTACAGTTAGTGAATAAAGAAGAAGAAGGAGATCATATCTCACATTTATTATTATTATTATTATTATTATTATTATTTTTATCCAGGACATTCTCATTATTATCCTCTTCTACATTCTCATTACTTTCTTCTTCTTTGTTCGCCGGCAGTAAATCCTAGTTGTTCGTCCATTTGGACTTTGGCTTTAGGATAGGGAATGAATTTTGCGTGTACATCCTTTTAACTGGCTTATTGATGTGTAGTTGGTTGCTTCTTGCTGCTTCGAAGGAATTAGTCGACTATAGAGTAAAGGTAACCTTGGTGTTCCTTCTCCCCACCCATATGTACACTAGCTCAATTCTGATTGGTAGTTTCTGAACCTGTCACCTCGGCACAAGGTTACGGGGGTGTTTCGCAATGCCATTGATATTGCGTGTTGTATATTTCAGCACGTCAGCGCTTTTAACACTCTAAAAACATGGATAAATTGGTCCTAACACCCCCCCCCCCCCCCACCAGCCAGTACTGGAACCTATGTCACAGACATTCTCTTTTTTTTTTGGGGGGGGGGGGAGGGAGGGTGAAACCGTAAATGCAAGACATCACAGGAACAAACAACAGAGCGGGACACACCCGTAACCTTCAGGAAAGTAAACCAGCCCAACAAACTTGTGAATGAAAAGTGACCTTCTCTGTTTGGGGAGATTAACTTGAACTTAACCGACTATAGAAGCACAATACATGCCACTTTAGCCCCCCACCCTTCTTTTTAGCCCCTGAAAATGAGTAAATAGGCCGACCTACCCCCCCCCCTTTCCCACCCCCACCCCCATCCCCAATAACTGTGTCATGTCAGCGCCCCTGTACAACACCGCGTGACTTTGGTGTTGAGGTTTGGACCTCGTAACATTCAGATTTCAAAAGAAATTCAAGGAAATGTCAAAGCGGCAACAAAATGGCAAACCTCCTGGTTAACATTCAGTATGTACTGTGTCGCTGATAGTTTATATATATATATATATATATATATATATATATATATATATATATATATATATATATATATATATATATATATATATAGAGAGAGAGAGAGAGAGAGAGAGAGAGAGAGAGAGAGAGAGAGAGAGAGAGAGAGAGAGAAACAGTTTCTCAACTATAACGTGAGAATGTTAGGGCTCTGAGCATAATATCAGCTTCTTCTTCTTCTTTCTCTTCGATCCTTCTGTCAGAAAACTGATATCAGGAGGCCGGTAGCCTTTATGAAAGCTATCGTGCATTCCATGTCCTCTCGTGTACCATACAGTGTTGTCTTCAGTGTGGTTGGAACAGGCCAGATTGCGTCTCTGTTGTCAGCATACAGTTGACAGTGTTGGAGCACATGCTCAGCATTTTCGGGTGCCACGCTGCAGGGACACGTCTCTGTGTTTGCTACACCGAAATGTTTGCACATATGTTGACGAATTATGTTGTGCCCAGTCCTTAGTCTGAATATAATGCACTGTCCCTCTCTAGAGAGGCGATGAAGCTAGTCTTGGGGAGATAATTTGGTGTGTGTATCCAGCCACCTTTCTTTGATACTAATATCAGCGATAACTTATATTACGGTCTGGTTAGGATGATGAAATATCATATCACACTGATGGTTATAAAGGACCCTTTTCCCACGCTTTCGGGTTTACTAGGCGAATAGGACTAGACCTATATATAGACGATCTGGCACTTGGTGGGTGCTGTGGTCATCATCATCATCACGCCAGCCACCTTTACTTCCCAGAAATCCACCTGGTACCCGTTCATAGCTGGGTCCACCTGGGAGACAAGATCATTTTTTGAAGAAATGTCTGCCACCAGCAGGACCCGAACCCACGACCTTCCGATGCGCAGGCGGGCTTCTAGTCGTTACACCACGGCAGCTCGCGTTAATATAGACCAGCGGCTCTCAACCTGTGGGTCGCGGCCCTTTTGTGGGTCAAACCACATTTTCACAGAGGTCGCCAAAGACAATAGGAAAAGACATGTTTACTGAAGAAATCTAAAATACCTGTATGGTTGGGGTGTCACCACAACACGAAGAACTGAATTAAATGGTCGTGGCTTTAGGAAGGTTAAGAACCACTGATATAGACCATCTTATTGTATTTAAGATTATAGCACACTGTATCATATTCAAGATTATAACACATCAAGCGATATTCAAGGTTATTGCACATCACATTATATTCATGATTTTTTCAATATAATATTGATCAATTATACCAGTATTTTATTCATGAATATATCAAAACACGTCATTATCACAATTATATAAAACGTTATATCATTTTACGATTATAGCATGTCGGATATTCACGGTTATAGCACGCCATACTTTCATGATCAAAGTTCATCATATCATGTTCACCGTTCTAAGACATTGTGTTAGTTGTTATAGCACGACATTTTATGTACAAAGTTATAGCACGACATTTTATGTACAAAGTAATAGCACGACATTTTATGTACAAAGTTATAGCACGACATTTTATGTACAAAGTTATAGCACGACATTTTATGTACAAAGTTATAGCAGGACATTTTATGTACAAAGTTATAGCAGGACATTTTATATACAAAGTTATAGCACGATATTTTATGTACAAAGTTATAGCACGACATTTTATGTACAAAGTTATAGCACGACATTTTATTTACACATTTTTAGGATACCATTTTATATTCACAGTTATAGCACGCAAGTTTATTTTCACAATTATAGCATGCTATTTTATGTTCACTTATAGCACGTCATTTTATGTTTAAAGTTATAGCACGCCATTTTATATTCAGAGTTGTAGTTAAGCATTTCATGTTCACTGTTATAGCACGCTATTTTGTGTTCACATGTTTTTTTTTTTCACTTCATTTTGTGTTCACATATATCGCACGTCATTTTATGTTCACATGTGTTGTACGTCATTTCATTTTCTTCAGTTATAGCACGCTATTTTGTGTTCGCAGTTATAGCACGTCACTTTGTGCTAACAATTTAAATGCATCACATACTAATGGTTATAGCCCTTCACATACTTTGCGGCGAATTGTCTGTAGAGTGCTTCACCATGTCCATATGGTCCCTCACTTTGTCTTTAGCGTAACTCACTTTGTCTATAGCGTACCTAACTTATTCATAGTGTACCTCACTTTGTCTATAGCGAACCTAACTTATTCATAGTGTACCTCACTTTGTCTATAGCGTACCTAACTTATTCATAGTGTACCTCACTTTGTCTATAGTGTACCTCACTTTGTCTATAGCGTACCTAACTTTGCCTATAGCGTACCTAACTTATTCATAGCGTACCTCACTTTGTCTATAGCGTACCTAACTTTTTCATAGTGTACCTCACTTTGTCTGTAGCGTACCTAACTTTATTCATAGTGTACCTCACTTTGTCTATAGCGTACCTAACTTTATTCATAGTGTACCTGACTTTGTCTATAGCGTACCTCACTTTGTCTATAGCGTACCTAACTTTGTCTATAGCGTACCTAACTTTATTCATAGCGTACCTCACTTTATTCATAGCGTACCTCACTTTGTCTATAGCGTACCTAACTTTATTCATAGTGTACCTCACTTTGTCTAAAGTGTACCTCACTTTGTCTATAGTGTACCTCACTTTGTCTATAGTGTACCTCACTTTGTCTATAGTGTACCTCACTTTGTCTATAGTGTACCTCACTTTGTCTATAGCGTACCTCACTTTGTCTATAGCTCTATTCGTTTGTCCGTTCTTTCGTTGTCTCTGTCTCTCCTACTTGCTCACTCACAGACAGTCTCACACACACACACACACACACACACATACATACTCTCTCTCTCTCTCTTGCTGTCCGTCTCTCACGCAACCTCACTCACACACACTCTTTTTCTCTCACTTACTCTCAGTTTTGCTCTGTCTCTCTCACACACCCTCAGCCTCACATACACACATATTTATGACTCTCTCTCTCTCTCTCTCTCTCTCTCTCTCTCTCTCTCTCTCTCTCACGCACCCTTACTCACACACTATTCCTTTCTCTCACTTCATTCTCACTCACGCAATCTCTTTAACTCACTCATTCTCTCTTTCTCGCGCACTTCAATCACATACTCTTTCTCCCTCTGTCTCTCTCTCTTTCACTCTCTCTTCCTATCTTTATCTCTATCTCTCTTTTTCTATCTCATCAAGCCTTTATTATTCTTATGCCGCCTGTGTTGTCTCATCTCCCAATCAACCGCCCGACTTCAATCAAACCAATCAGACAATATCGACCCCGATCTGTTTTCCTATCCATGTATTTCCCTGCATCAAATCCACCTCTCCGTTTTAACTCGCTCATCCAAATTAGGATTCCGTAACGCACCCTTCGCTTGGCTTTTATTACATTGGCTAGAAATTTGCTGCAAGGAGTCAATTTAGCCAAGTTTTAGGGCAATCAAAAGTGAAATTGTGTGAAGACAAGATCGAAATGAAGTTATAGATTAAAAAGCCATCAGCAAAGTGGGTTGAAGCTGGCGGGGTGAAAACACCCGCCAACACGTTTTCACGGACTAAAGAGGGTTCGCCTGTTTTGAAATGCGAAAGAGAAACTTGACGGGGGAAAATTTTGTAACGTATGTGGAACGTTGGTTTGCGCGGGAACCCTCATCTGCTAAACATTGTGCGGTTCTGGCAGTTGCTTATTTTTTTTTACACGGAACAATTCTGTTTGTTCATATGAAGTTGTTGACGGATGTATGGCCGGGGATAACAGTCATATGGATCTTTCTCTCTTTAAACGGAAAGGTAACGCACAATTTTCATATCTAGTGTTAAATAATGTTAAATGTTAAGATTGTTAAAGTACTGGGGTCCCACTTAGTGGAACAGGGGATGAGGGAAAGGGTGTGGGGGGGGGGGGGGGGGAGGGAATCTGTGTAAAATCTATAGCTCATTCTCATGTTTCTAACGGCGAATAATTAGGAATAACCATTGCCAAACATGAACCCTTACTACAAATAATGAGCGGACGTTCGTAACAACAGAGATGAGATGTCTTGGGAGAGCCGCCGGTGTGGCAAGAAGAAATAAAATCAGGAAAGAAGAAATTAGAAGAAGACTAGGACTGAAACCAGTCATACAATTCATTTAAGAACAACTGATGAGATGGTTTGGCCACCTGACGAGAATGCCGTGGTATCAACTGCCACAGAGAGCCACGCTGAAGAAGTATAATAAACGCAGAGCGAGAGGAAGACCACGCAGGACATGGAGCGACATCATCAGGAGCAGACTAACATAAATGAACACTAACTAGTACAATGCTTGTAGAAAAAACGAGAAGCAAAAAAAAAAAAAAAAAGAGAATAGGGTTTCCCCCCCCGGACCCCCCCCCAAGATACCCACAGCAACACACATACACACACAGAAACACACACCTCGCTGAAGTAAATTGTAGAAGAGAAGGAGAAGCAAAAAAAAAGAATGATGAGGTTGATCCTGAAGAAATCGGATGAAGAAGATAAAAGAAGCAAATAACACAGCAAGAACTTGTGTAAGAAGGAACCAACAAGAAACATGCTTACCACCCTGTAAGGTAAACGCTGATGATGATGATGATGATGATGATGATGATGATGAAGAAGAAGAAGAAGAAGAAGAAGAAGAAGAAGAAGAAGAAGAAGAAGAAGAATAAGACGACGAGGAAGCAGACGAAGAAAACGAAGCAAAAGAAGCAAAAGAAGGAAAAGAAGCAGAGGAAGAGGAGATGGAGAAGAAGCAGAAGAAAAGGAGGAGGACAAGAAGGAAGAAAATAGGAAGGAGGGGGAATACAAAAGTATTATAATATAACGCTAAATGTGAGAGGGAGGGAGAGAAGAGAGGGGGAGAGGAAGAGAGAGAGCTTGAGAGAGAGAGAGAGAGAGAGAGAGAGACACGAGAGATTATATAATAGGATAGAGACGAGTGAGAGGAGAGAGAGAGAGAGAGAGAGAGAGAGAGCGCGGAAAAAGCAAAAAACATTTTTAAAATCCTGGAAAAGAAATCTGCTCTCATTTTAGATAAACAAAACATATCACCACTTTATCGCCATTCAAACAGGCAGGCACACAGATATCTGATAATGCTTGCACTAACATACCCAGGCTGATATCTCGCACAATGTTCAAATACAAAATTTAGATTCAAAATGACTCTGGTATACTTTACTGTTCCAATTTCTTTTAGGAAAGCTGATAACTGGAACAGCTTTTCCTATTCAGTCAATCTTAGAGAGCATTTAAGAGGTCAAATTTCATCCTGTTTCTTTGGATTGAATTTGATAAATTCACTCCCTATGAAAAACATATAAACGATAAAAATGCCATCCTAAGGCAAGGGAAAACATCTAAATCTGGATGTAAAACATCTAAAGTGGCAACACTGGCTGGCCGCTGTCGTTTTGTGTAGATACAGGACCCCTTCGTCCAAACTGGCAATCCGCCGGTTTACCTCTGACGCTCTGAAAAGTTATCTGTTAATGCAAGTTCCATATTTCTGAACCGGGGTTCTAAAGACTCCGTCACTCAGCTACTGAGTGAAATGCTTGGTGCGACACTGCGAGCTGTGGATTTCATGTGTACTGGCGACGATTTTGCGGTGTAAACTGACTGCACTAAAAATGGCAGGAGGCCGGTTCCTGTCCGAGATGGTGTCTACGTATTCTGCATTGTGTGTAGAATGTCGGCTTTCGTAACTGACTGCTTACATCAACAGTGAGCTGTAGTTCTTGAGTGGGACTGTTGGTGTTGGAACATCTGTGAGTTTGATGCAAGATGTTGTTCCTACCAGTGAAGAGAAGAAGAAAAAAATATAAAGAAAGGGAAAAAGAAAAAGCTGAAGAATGTTTGGGTAATGTAGGAAGAGAGCGAGAAGGTGAAAAACAATAAAACAAAAATATTTTAAAAAACAAATGCACCGGTTAACAAGCTATTTTAAATCAATACATTGGAAATTCTGTAAAAGCAGCAGATTAGGCCGTCATAGAAGTGTTCTTATTCTAGAAAAAATTGTCAAAACTTGTGAAAAATTAGTAGATAAATATTACAGCTATGGAAAGTAGCGTTAATTGATTTAATAACGGGCTTGATTTGCCTACTTCAAGGGGTTCTTAAATTGACAACAAAGCAACAATTCTTGGATTATTTCTTGCGGAAAATGTAGAAACCCGAGGATCTGATGAAGCTTCAAAGAGAATGGCCACTGCGGAGTGATTAGATCAGTGAGTGGTCTCACTGGACATCTGTTATTTTGTGAAGTGTTTTTTTTAAGTTTTATCATCGAAGATTTCACTAGGGATATGTTATTTATGCTTTTCTTGTTTCTTTAACTGATATACTTTTCAATAGAGATTAATGTTTCTGTTTGTAAATTTGCTAAGAGAATATAATTTGTATGATTTTTATTTAAAGATTAGGCGCAAGTGAACGTACATTCGTGCGTGCCTTAACATAAAGACACACTATGTGTATGTTTGTGTGCGTTTCTGTCTGTCTTTGTGTCTCCGTGCCTCTTTCTGCTTTTCTTTCTCACTGTCTCCCTCCTTTTTTTCTGTTTGTATGTTGGTTCTCAAAACGATTCTCGGCCCAAATACACACTGATTGACCTTTCATGATTTCTCAGATGTGACACGGGCTAGTCTATGATACAGGGGTGTCACGTCGTCTTGTCTTCAATACTATCAACGGGAATTCGCTTATACTACACGACGACCTCTCTTTTAACGACTTCAGAACATATGGAACTGGCCCTAAGCTGAACCAACACCCTATCCCCCATCCCCACCCTACAGTCTCAGCCTAGGTCCTACTAGAGAGTCTAGAGTGCGTCTCACGGTTTCAGAATTGTTAAAATTTTCCGCTGCGCCTTAAAAATCTCTCTTGCTGCAGAAAAACAACGCTCTTCTCCTTGTCATTCTTCAACGCTGTCGCTGACAGCTGAATTTATATCGTACCTGAATTATGCAATGTCGCCTCCCGCTCGCAACAATGAGGAAAACACTCAGAGTCTAGCTCGCAGCCTATACTACGCACAATATAGAGAGCTCTTCACGAACACAAGGCAACGTGACACCCCTCTAACATAGACTAGCAAGGATCACAGGTGAGAAAGCATGAATGAAAGCCCAGTTATGCTATGGGCAGGACATCGTAACACGTTTCCGTAAGTTGCCTCTATGTGCCTCTCGCGCTTTTTCTTTTTGTCTCTCTCGCTGTGCGTGTGTGTGCGCACGCGCGTGATTGTGTATTTGTGGTTGGTAATATGCATGCGTATATGTGTATTCAGGTGTACGCTGTGTCTTTAATGGTAGGATATAATCACTAATGTAGAGCTTTGCGAAGGAACTAAACAAGTTTCAGTGGACCAATGGGTGAAGAAAAGACTCAGTCGTTTAATTGCGCACATGTTGAGAAAACTTGAGAACGATATAACTAGGATATCTTTGGTCTGAAACCCACAGGGGTATAGAAATAAAGGCAGACCAAACACACACAGACACAGACACAGACACACACACACACACATGTGAAGGGATCTAGAGAGTGAGGTTGAAAAGATGGGGAGGACATGAGGAGAGTTGCATGCGATAGAGAAGGATATAATGACTCGACGTGAGTTGGTTGAGAGTTTATGCTCCATTGAGGGCTAGAAGGCAGACGAAGAAAAAGAATTCTGAAGTAACTAGGGATGTGCTCGAGAGCCTCGTTTTGAGAACCCTTGCTTTCTCTATACGTCTGTTTTTACGTTGACTGGAAGTGACAGCATCTGCAAGGTACAGTCTATGCCCAGTCTAGGGGTATGTATGTCTGCTTGCCTAAATGTGTGTCTGTCTGGTGCGTGCGTAGGTGTGTGTGTGTGTGTTTATATGTGTACCTATACATACATATGTGTGCCTATTTGTGTGTGTCGGAGAGACAGCTTATATTGTGTGGGTGTATGTATATATACTCATGCATGCATGTGTTTCATATCTGTTTATGCATGCGTGCGGTAGTCTTAATGTTTGTTTCCGTGTAAACGCTTGTTTATGTGTAATCTATACTGTATTTTGTATGACATGTCAGTTGAGAACCCGTGTCGGTTCGTGTGGGTGTTTCTCTCTCTCTCTCTCTTTATCTCTCTCTCTCTCTCTCTCTCTCTCTCTCTCTCTCTCTCTCTCTCTCTCTCTCTCTCTCTCTCTTTCTCTCTCTGTCCAACACTTTCTATCTCTGTCTTTTTTTCTCTCTTAATCTCTCTCTGTGTAATTGTTTTACTTTGTCTGTCTATTTGTCTGTATGTATATCTCTTTCTTTGTCCAAGTTTCTCTGACACTCTATGTCCTTCTTTCTCTCTCTCTCTCTCTCTCTCTCTCTATCTCTCTTTCTCTCTCTCTATCTCTCTATCTATCTCTCTCTCTTTCTCTCTCTGTCCAACACTTTCTATCTCTGTCTTTTTTTCTCTTTTAATCTCTCTCTGTGTAATTGTTATACTTTGTCTGTCTATTTGTCTGTATGGATATCTCTTTCTTTGTCCAAGTTTCTCTGACACTCTATGTCCTTCTTTCTCTCTCTCTCTCTCCCTCTCTCTCTCTCTCTCTCTCTCTCTCTCTCTCTCTCTCTCTCTCTCTCTCCCTCTCTCTCTCTCTCTCTTTCAGACTTCCTTTGTCTCCCCTCCCCCCACTTTCTCCGTGTGTGTTTCACTGTTGCTCGGTGTATCTCCCTTTCTGTATATGTCTGTATCTCTGTCTAGTTTTTCCTGTTTTTTTTGCTGCCATTCCCCAAGATACACACAGTTATAGAGGGATGTATATGCAGGTACAGAAGAAAAAACAGAGTTTAATGCAGAAATCAAGAAAACACGCAAAAGCGGAACCAAAAACAAACAAGTAACGAAAGCTGTAAGCAAATGTGTGATCAAAGATTTGTTGTATCGAACTAGTTGTTTATGGTAATTAGTGGCAACATTATACAACAAATGTGGCATGTCACAAGTGGAGATTTGCTAAAGCCATTAGCTGTGTGGGGAGAGTTTTGGGGAGAGTCTGCTTGACATATGGAGGAGGTCATTGTGACATGTAAGGTCGTTAGGGGTCGGGGGGGGGGAGGGGGGGGGGTGTAATATGTAAGGGAGCTCAGCGATTCCTAACGATGATTAGTTTTCTTCCTAAATATATAGACACATTATTATTATTATTATCATTATTATTATCATTATTATTATTATTATTATTATTATTATTATTATTATCATTATTGTTACCGCGTAGTTCGGCTGTTAGTGACCCAAGGACCGGAAAAGTCGTGGGTTTCAGTCCCTTTCAGAGACTACTTTAGTTCCCAGATCGACCCAGCCTTTCATGGGCACCAGATAAGTTCTGGGAGGTAAAGGCGTTCGGTGTGATATTGACTCCGTCGCCCGCCGAATGCTAATTGGTCTATAAAATAAAGGTCGAGCCCTATGTGTCCAGTACACATAAAGGCGTGGGAAAATGTCCTTTTTTTTGTATTATATTAATTTATTATTTGTAGTAGTATTATTATGCAGTTAAACAATTCCTAAATCGCCTGTGCGCACTGTAGACAATTTGTAGAGGGACTCAGCCCCGGTCTGCCCATCTCATGCGATCCAATGTTTTCTTTGCGTTGACGCCTTTGATCACACTGTAATGTTCCAGTCAGTAAACTTCCAAATCCGCGTTATGAATTTTCTTCTTTTCCTCCTCCATCTTCTTCTTCTACTCTTCCTCCTCCACCTCCTCCTCCTTCTTCTTCTTCTCCTTCTTCTTCTTCTTCTTCTTCTCCTCCTCCTCCTTCTTCTCCTCCTCCTTCTTCTCCTCCTCCTCCTCCTTCTCCTCCTCCTCCTTCTTCTTCTTCTTCTTCTCCTCCTCCTCCTCCTTCTTTTTTTCTTTTTCTTCTTTTTTTCTTCTTCTTCTTCTTATCCTCCTTCTCTTTCTTCTTCTCCTCCTCCTCCTTCTTCTTCTCCTCCTCCTCCTTCTTCTTCTTTTCCCCCTCCTTCTTCTTCTTTTGCCCCTCCTTCTTCTTCTCCTCCTGATCCTCCTTCTCCTTCTCCTTCTTCTTCTTCTCCTCCTCCTTCTTCTCCTCTTCCTTCTTCTTCTTCTCCTCGTTTTCTTCTTTTTTTTTCTTTTTCTTCTTTTTCTCCTCCTCCTTCTTTTTCTACTCCTCCTTTATCTTCTTTTTCTCCTTCTTCTCCTCCTCCTTCTTCTTCTGCTTCTTCTTCTTCTTTCTTCTTCTTCTTCTCCTCCTCCTCCTTCTTTTTCTTCTCCTCCTTTTTCTTTTTTCTCTTTCTTCTTTTCCTCCTCCTTCTTCTTCTCCTTCTCCTTCTTATTCTTATTCTTCTCCTCTACCTTCTTCTTCTCCTCCTCCTCCTTCTTCTTCTCTTCTTCTTCACCTCCTCCTTCTTCTCGTCCTCCTTTTTCTTCTTCTCCTCTTCCTTCTTCTTCTCCTTCTCCTGCTCCTTCTTCTTCTCCTCCTTCTTCTTCCTCTTCTCCTCCTCCTTCTTCTCCTTGTTTTCTTCTTTTCTCTTCTTTTTCTTCTTTTTACTTCTTCTTCGTCTACTCCTCCTTCTGTTTCTTCTCCTCTTTTATTTTCTTTTTCTTTTTCTCCTTCTTCTCCTCCTCCTCTTTATTTTCTTCTTCTTTCTTCCTTATCTTCCCTTTTTCGTTTTTACTTTCACTGGCTGTAGTCAGGCTGAAAATGCTGGGTTTTTTTTTTCTACTTCATGACTTTAGTCTTTTTCCATTGTTGATTTGAATTGAGTTGATTCAGGAACCGACATCGCAGCACTGGAGGCATTCCCATAAGCGCTCCATCCCCATTTGTAGCAGTTTTAATACTTATAGTGAAAAGAGTCTTTTTCCGGTCCTGCATACATATCATTTTTGCAGATCTGTCTTATTCGAATGCCGACTGTTGGTTCCTCTCAGGCAGATGCGTTACGACTTTTAGGGAAATGTTACAAATGTAGCATTCTGCAATAAGTAGGATGTATAAACTTTTGAGAAATGGGACAACAGTGCTTGTGAAATAGAAAAGATATAAGGGTGGTAATAGATGCAGGAGGCATGAACACAGACAGACAGACAGACAGACAGACAGACAGACAGACAGACAGACAGACAGACAGACAGACAGGCAGACAGGCAGACAGACAGACAGACAGGCAGACAGGCAGACAGGCAGACAGGCAGACAGGCAGACAGGCAGACAGGCAGACAGGCAGACAGGCAGACAGGCAGACAGGCAGACAGGCAGACAGGCAGACAGGCAGACAGGCAGACAGGCAGACAGGCAGACAGACAGACAGACAGACAGACAGACAGACAGACAGACAGACAGACAGACAGACAGACAGACAGACAGACAGACAGACAGACAGACAGACAGACAGACAGACAGACAGACAGACAGACAGACAGACAGACAGAGTGACTGAGTACCGATAAAGTGAAGCACCCTTTTCGAAGGTTTCAAGCGTATTAGGCACATAGGGCTAGAACTATCTTTTAAAGACCCACTCGGTGGGCGATGTGGTCAGCAGCCCACCGGCAGCCTTTACTTCCCTGGACTTTTACCTTGTGCTCTCTCAAGGCTGGGTCGATCTGAGAGTCGCGGTTATTTTTGCAAAATATCCGGTTTCGGTAGAAACTGAACCCACGACCTTCCGATCCGGAGGCGAGCGTCTAACTTTCAGAGGAAAATGTCGCACAGGGTATATTCATAAACAGAGTGACAAATCCCACAACAATGTGGAAGGTGTGTTGGTGGGGGAGTGGGGGGGGGTGATAGGGAGGGAAAAAGTGGGGGAAAGGATGGGATGGGGAAAGGGGGGGGGCGGCGGACAATTCCTCAAAGTGAAAACCTCGTCTTGTGAGAACACCGTGAAACTGGGTGCAAGGCTAAGTCAGCATGTAAGAGATTACCAGGACAAAAAACTTTAACAAATAGTAGGGGGAGAGTGAGTGAGTGAGTAAGTAACTTTGAGAGTTTGTGTCTGTTAGTGCATGGAAGAGAAAGTGAAAGAAAGTGAGTGAGTGACCTGGATAGTGGGTGAAAAAGAAAGTAAAAAGGAGTGAATGAGTGAGTGAGTAAGTGAACTGGATAGTTTGTGCTAGTTAGTGCATGAAAGAGAAAGTAAAAATGGAGTGAATAAGTGAGTGAGCAAGTGAAATGGATAGTGTGTGTGCCAGTTAGTACGTGAAAGAGAAAGTGAAATGGGGTGGGTGAGGGAATTGGCTACAAAACCACATAAGGTTGGATAAAGACCTGGAAGACATGTCCTTTCATTGTCCAGACTTCTTCGGTCAGTTTCCCTAATAGTTCTTTTCAAATTAGGGAACCTTTTACTTGCGAATCCCGCAACGTAATTTATGCAATTATCTGCGCACGATACAGCAAGGCATACATTGGGGAGACTGGCAGGAAGCTAGCTGATCGTTTCCGGGAACACCTCTCCGATATCGACAAGAAGACACTCAAACCAATCCCTCTTCATTTAATAGCCCTGACCACAGCGGTAAAGGTGACATATCTGTCACAGCATTAAAATCTTGCTCTGGCGATCATACTACCCACCTCGCTTTGGAAAATCGCCTTATCCACAGCCTTGGCATTCTTAGTCCAAGTGGTATCAATATCCAACATATATTCATCTAAATAGTTCTAATCTTATCACATTTTAAATGTTAATTATTTTATTTTATTTCATATTATTACTTTATTCTATTTCTTATCAGTATAATTTATGTATCATTAACACTTGCATTTATTTTATTCCCAGTATTGTGACTATATTTTTTAGCCATCGTTTATTTTATTTTATTTCATTTATTCTGCATCACATTTTTTTAAACGTCGCTCACGTCACCCCTTAGATATCTACATACTTTCCATTCCTCGTTTGTATATTTCACTTATGTTTGAAAAAGGCTGCCCGGCCGAAACGTTAAGTTGTGTTGTTTTGTGCACGTTTTCCTCTTTCCCATTTTGTTGAGCTTTTTAGTCCAATTTCTCTGGAATTCATTGGATAAAGAGAGCATGTTGAGCTTTCGTGACGAGAGCGACGTTCAGCGAAGTAACTGCTGATTGATGATGATGACAATGTCCAGCTTTTCCCTTAAGTCTCAGTGATGGACACAGTATTAGGTATTCCTTAATCCAGTGTTTCCCAAACTTTTCGTAGTATCGGCGTTTTTTTCCACGACGCCCCAACCTAAGTAAAAGTATGACTATTCGTATGTGAGAGATACAAAAATAAAACTCGTGTATCTTCGAATATTTCGCGGCGATCCTGTGAAAAAGTCGCGGCTCCCACTGGTGCCGCGGCACACAGTTTGGGAACCCTGTCTTAAACACCTTATTCACAGTCGTCGGGCAGTCTTATTCTTTTACACATAAATGTGAGGGAACATAAGAGACTCATTTTAAGATCACGATGATATGCCCACAGCCTGAGACTCCTTCACTTAAGAGCTGAGTTGAATTCAGTCAAGAAGTGACATCACAAGACGGGGTATTCTCATGTGTGCTCTGGCCTTATCTTCAGCAGCCAGCGCAGAGTTTCGATACTAATGGTGCCGGTCGTAATCTGGTTATATGTACGTCTTGCCCCTTTCCTAATGGTAGTGAGCCGGCCAGACCCTGTGGTTACACTCATGTGCCTAATTCTCTCCAGGCCATAATAATCTTGATCGCTTCTGACTCCTTTGCCTGTTCCCAAAGGGCCTTGACCACATCTGCTTTGTCATGCATCAATTCACCACCCAGTGTTGCAGATCCAACCAGCCTGCCTGTCTGTTCATTCTCCACAACGCCGGCATTGCCTGGAGAAAAGATCCAAAGTATGCTCACTACCCGTGACCTTTCCAGTAAAGCTCGCCACTCAGCTCGAAGCACCCCTGTCTTAAGCACCCCTGTCTTAAGCACCCCTGTCTTAAGCATCCCTGTCTTAAGCACCCCTGTCTTAAGCATCCCTGTCTTAAGCACCCCTGTCTTAAGCATCCCTGTCTTCGCCTTTCTCATCATGCTTTTAGAGTCTGTTACAGTTATGACATGTGTGTGCATCGTGTTCTCTAGCCACCAGAAAGCTGCTGTTACGCCTCCACCTCCATTCTCATGCTAGACGTGGTGGTATCGTTGGCTAGACTGTTTTGCACCAATAATTTTCCATTAGCTTTCGCTACGAACACACTGGCACTTCTTTTCCCTCTCAAAGCGGAACCATCGGTATAGATAATCAGATCATCTGTGCGAGAATTGTCGTGAATCAACTGTTGGACTTACACCGCTGTAGCACCCTCTGGCCTTTCTTCACCTCAACTTGGGAGTTTTTTGTAAGAGCCTAGTTCACACAGATATTTAGCCCAGGCCATGCAGGTGTGTTTGAGAATAAGCAGGCAGCTAAATTGGCCGAACTGGCCCCACTGGGTGATGGATGGGGTCAGCTAACTGCAACTGCACAAAACAGAAGTGATCTCTTGCCTGTGGGACGAGCTAGCAAGTAAACTATAAGATTTTGGTAAACTCGTTATCTAGTCAGAATGAGGCTGTAGTGAGTGTCTGCATGCCCTGCGCACCAAGTGGGACTCGAACGTGTACTTTCGGTATATATAATTTACAAAAAGACTATGTATTGATCCGCACTCATAGAAAGAATTAGAAAGACATAAGGACACACTAGACAACATAAAAATGGAAATCTATAGTTACCGTCCCGGGAATCGAACCTATCACCTTCTAATGGCGCGTGCGCCTCGCAGTGGGAACAAGCGTACTAACTACACAACCCACTAGGCACCTCTAAGAAAGGTGTCTATCGTACAGCTTAAAATCCACAAATATTGAATACGGACAGAATTCATCTCAAATCATTTAAATGGCACCATAGGTTACACATATTAACAAAGCATTGGTTGAATAACAAACACAGCAACAATTTACAAACACAGCAGAACGTAATGCTTTGTTTAGAATTTACGAACATTTAAGAAAGAGATTTGATTGGTAGGTTCCAGCCTCAGTATAGAGACTCTTCGCTAGCTCTTGAGTAGGGAGCCAGAGCTAATGTGAGCTTGGCCCTTAATGCTGTGATGTCGAGTCTACACCACCATGAACCCAGAAAAACTTTTTGGTAATGCTCAGATGCCTAGAGAAGAGAGAGAGAGAGAGAGAGAGAGAGAGAGAGAGAGAGAGAGAGAGAGAGAGAGAGAGAGAGAGAGAGAGAGAGAGAGTCACAAGAGTTGATCCCACGGACACCAGATGCCAGGAGATTCCTTCGCTGCATGCCTACACGATTTCTGGAGGGAGGATTCTGTTATTACAGGAATACCAGAGGAGATGAGGTTCAGTTAGAGACCAGTGCATAAAAACCGCTGGTACGACGGATAGTTCCTGGGGCGGCATGATGGAACAGTTCATCCGGTGTTTCGTTTGTTGCGTACAAAAGACTCTCTCTCTCTCTCTCTCTCTCTCTCTCTCTCTCTCTCTCTCTCTCTCTCTCTCTCTCTCTCTCGCTCTCTCTCTCTCTTTTCTCTCTCTTTTCTCTCTCTCTGTCTCTTTCTCTATCTCTCTCTGTCTGTCTCTCTCTCTCTCTGACGCACACATATATATATATATAAACACCCACACAAATACATATTCGCGCGCACTGCCTTTACTCTCTGTGTTTACCATTTTAAGCCGATGCAGGACTTGGCTATCCGAACGGTAAATATCTCGGTCTTGCATGTGGGATTCCAAGGTTCAAATCCTCGGCAAGGCAGGGGATTTCTAATTTTTTTTTTTCCATGGGAAAATAAAAATTCTAATCTGCACAGTCTGTGGCGAGAGCACTGGCCATGCAGCCCTAAAACAACAGGCTCAAAGACCTCCCTGTTTAAACAGCACAAGTAGTGAATGTAGACATTCCTTGTAGTTGTTTGGCAGTGGGGCGGACAGAAGGCGGTGGAGAGATGGGTGCAGCAACAAGTGTTCTTTGATTCACTTAGCAACTCAAACACCCTACAAGTGTATAGTAGTTCCACAAAATCACTCACATCATTGCAACGCTCGCTCTTTCGTCTTCTTCTTTTTCTGTTTCTTCTTCTTCTTCTTCTTTTTCTTCTTCTTCTTCTTCTTCTTCTTCTTCTTCTTCTTCTTCTTCTTCTTCTTCTTCTTCTTCTTCTTCTTCTTCTTCTTCTTCTTCTTCTTCTTCTTCTTCTTCTTCTTCTTCTTCTTCTTCTTCTTCTTCTTCTTCTTCTTCTTCTTCTTCTTCTTCTTCTTCTTCTTTTTCTTCTTCTTCTTCTTTGCGTTCACAGGCTGTAAACTCTTGCGGAAAGTTTAGGTTATTCGTACACTTCTTGACGTTAGTCTTGTTATAGAATCTGAATCTTGCGTTTTACAGATCTAACTTTAATGTATGTAGCTCGCAGGTTCCTTGCCTCTCAGGCAGAGTAACTCCGACTTCGAAGGAAACCCCGGATTAGTCGACTCTTACGACATGCTTGTAGGGAAGGCAGCGCATCTATTTTTGTTTTCCCCCTTATTTGGGCCCCGGAACCCACACGGAAAAAAGCTAGCTCTGAATTCCCAGACTGTAACAAAAGCCACGTTTGTCAGCCATATATGACCGGAAGTCCGACCCGCGAGTAAAATCTGTGCCGCTGAGTTATATAGACTTCACAGCTGGCATTGAAAACGATTTTTTTAAAGTCATATTATTGAAGTTAAAACAAACAAAAACACTAGCAACATGCACACACTGATAACATACTGATTTATCGCTGTATCAGATGATGGCGATGAACAAAGACAGGGTCTGTATGTTTAAAAACTTGTACAAGGTGACTTTGTGTGTGGAAAATAAATCACACGTTACGGAACTCTCGCAGTATGACAAGTTGCTGGCGAGCATGCGTTTCTGTCCGTCTCCTTATAGATGATTGCATAAACTAGTTACGCTCTGTGTATGTACATGTCTGTCTGTCTGTCTGTCTGTCTGTCTGTCTGTCTGTCTGTCTGTCTGTCTGTCTGTCTGTCTGTCTGTCTGTCTGTCTGTCTGTCTGTCTGTCTGTCCTGTCTGTCATGTCTGTCTGTCTGTCTGTCTGTCTGTCTGTCTGTCTGTCTGTCTGTCTGTCTGTCTGTCTGTCTGTCTGTCTGTCTGTCTGTCTGTCTGTCTGTCTGTCTGTCTGTCTGTCCTGTCTGTCTGTCTGTCTGTCTGTGTCTGTCCTGTCTGTCTGTCTGTCTGTCTGTCTGTCTGTCTGTCTGTCTGTCTGTCTGTCTGTCTGTCTGTCTGTCTGTCTGTCTGTCCTGTCTGTCTGTCTGTCTGTCTGTCTGTCTGTCTGTCTGTCTGTCTGTCTGTCTGTCTGTCTGTCTGTCTGTCTGTCTGTCTGTCTGTCTGTCTGTCTGTCTGTCTGTCTGTCTGTCTGTCTGTCTGTCTGTCTGTCTGTCTGTCTGTCTGTCTGTCTGTCTGTCTGTCTGCCCTATCTGTCCTGTCTGTCCTGTCTGTCTGTCTGTCTGTCTGTCTGTCTGTCTGTCTGTCTGTCTGTCTGTCTGTCTGTCTGTCTGTCTGTCTGTATGCATGCATGCTTGTGTATGTGCATATGGGTGAACAGGACTGTGTTAGGGATACAACTTAGGAGTAGTAGACATACAAACGTATAAAGTCTTCTATATAAATGTATTTGTTTACAGCTAAAGGGTGCTGAGGTGTCTCAATGCCTGGTGTCAGCCTCGAGTGCTAGAGGTTCCGGGTTCAATCCCCGGTAAGGGCTAGGATTTTTTCACGTGAACTTGGACTTCTAGTAATTCCCCCTGGTCTCTATATAGGGAGATCGGAAGCCTATGTTGCGCACTTAAAAAGTCCCTCTGGCAAATGGAAATTGAAAAAAAAAGTAGCCTAATTGCGCTGCCCGTGCAAAATTTGGAGTTCTAAAATCTACCCAAAAAATTTAGGATCATCGCCGATGTTACAGAGCCTGTGCACTGTGATGAACTTCTTCTGACTTAGACTTGAAATCGAAGGAGAACGGAGCACTTATGGGTTACTTTCAGTGTGTCCATGATGTTGATCCGTTGTTCAAAAACCTCAAAAACCTCGTTTAGAACTATTAAATTTCCCAAGTTATTTATTAATTAGCCTGTTTTGTTTTATCATCATCATCATCATCACGTAGCAGATCTTTCGCAAAACGTCGCTCTCATAACCGTTGAAAGCCAATGGGCCCCTCAGTCGACTGTTATTTAGTTTACTTCCATCTTAATTTCTAGAGCCACATTCAAAGATAGATTACTTTCCTTACGCGCCCGCGCGCGTGTGTGTGTAAACAATTCTCGATGGAATGATGTTTCCCCCAAAGCCCCGTGGAATTGTCTTTCTCTGTTAACGCGCTTCAGTTTCCCAACTTATCATCAACTTTGACGCTGAAATCCGGTGGACTGAGCAAGAAATCGGGAGTCTGTCTATTTCTCTAGAGAATAACAGAAGAAGGATTGAAGAGTTTTATTCAATAACCATCTCATTCTCCTTTCCAGAGCCGCGCGATTTCTAATAGCTGATTTTCTTGGTAGTGAATTATGGGATGCAACCGACAAAAAGTGTTTGTTCTAGCAGTACATAGTGAAACTGGGTGGAGTGATATTGCTGTCTTGTCCGTTTGTTGAGTAACGGCTGTCCGGACTGTTAGAACGCTGGATTATCAAGCGGAAGAACTAGGTTCAATCCTTCGTTAAGGCTGGGTTTTTTTTTTAAATAAAATTCTCACCTGCACAGTGGTGGCGACAGCACTAGCCATGCGGCAGTAAATCCTTAGGCTGCACCCCCCCCCCCTCCCCCGCCTACACCGCAAAAGTGGTATTATGAAGGCAGTAATTAGCAGTCCTTTTTTTTCGGTGTCTTTGTTTCTTGACATTTCTTTCTTCTAAATTCTTATTTGTGTGCTCACCGTGTGTCCTGACGATCCCAGGTGCGGACGATTTGTCTTGCATTGGTTTCGACAGTGGCAACGAAAGCTGTCCGTTCAGAGAGCAGCGGCAAACTACTCAACCTAAAATTTGCTTAGAAAAACCACAACAACCAACAAATGCTTGATTGGTTTGGCAACTTCATGTAAAAGATACGCAACTAACTTTATCAAGTAACAGTTCCTTATTGTGGCTCTGAAACTTGAAGTACAATTAAAATAGATACAGCTTTATTACACATTTTTGAAAACTGTCTTACAACGAATCTTTGGACCCATCAAAGATGCAAACAGCGGGGAATTGAGAGTGAGAAGCAAGAACGAAATTCATGATCTGTTAAATCACCATTGATCGCTGGCATCATTTGGGTTGATAGACTGAAATCGTTGGGGCATATTGAGAAAATCTTAGATGACACAGAAGTGAAAGCTGAATACACAGGGATAATTTAATGGTTGTAGACCACGAGGGAGACCAAGAAGACGATGAAGAGAAAATGTCCAGACAGACCTGCAAACACTTGGTGTCACCAACTGGAAAGAAAAGGCCAACGAGAGAGATGAATGGAGGCGGGTGATATCTGCTGTAAGGAAGCTCAAGGTGCCCTCTCCACAGCAAAGATTGGCTCCGGTGGATCTCCAACACACTCTTGTCTCTTATCTTAGCAGTACACTCTCAGATTGATGTACGTCTTCCTTATGGTGTTGTCCTGCCTCTTGTATCATTGTCTACCTCTTGATCTCTTGGTCTCGACGTTTCCCTCTAGCATGGTTTTGAAAAGTGTATTATGTCTTTTAATGTGGCCAGGGTATTTCAGTTATCTCTTCATTATCTCTTCTGAGGGGTCTGCATGGTCTTGAGGCATGGTGTCAGCCTCGAGTGCTAGAGGTTCCGGGTTCACTCCCCGGTAAGGGCTGGGATTTTTTTCACGTGGTATTGGACTTCTAGTGATCCCCCCTGGTCTCTGGGTAGTGAGATCAGACGCCCTTGTGTATTGTTGCAAACGTAAAAAATTGGCAGTTGGAAGTCAAAAGAAGTAGCCTAACGGCGCTGCCCGTGTGTATATCTGTATGTTTGTATGTGTGTGGAATGTGCTTGTCTGTGTGGGTATGTAGGTATGTATGTGGCTGAATGGGATGTGTTAATGTGTGTGTGAAGGTATGTTGGTGTGTTTAAGTGAGTGGGTGGGTGGGTGTGTGTGCATGCATTTTACCACCCATGCTTTTGGGCTTTATCTTTTTTCTTTCTCTCTTTTTTGAAATTCATAATATGCATATTATCATATGAATATAACATGCTTATTGATAAAATACAGATGCAGTGTGAAAGACGGGTGTTTGGAACTGCCGAATGTAAGACGGGCTAGCGTGCCCAATTTGTGACCCTTTGAAAATAAAGTTCGTTCGTTCGTTCGTTCGTTCGTTCGATACCCGAGACAGTAAAAGAGACCGACGGCACCAGAAGATGCGTGATCTACAAAGATAAGACTTTGGCCATGAAATTAGAAAACAGAAAATGGGGAAATTAGGTCCTGTGGATATCATCATCATCTGCACAGATGGGTCTGTACAGCGCGGATCAAGGTCAACATATGCATTTACAGCACAAAGGATGAGGAAAACCATTTTCATAAATGAAATGGAGCAAAAAAGGAACGCAAATGATCTACCTGTAGAAATATTTTTCTTTTTATTCTCGTTCACCGGCTGTAAACTCCGGCGGAAAGTTATGGTTGTTCGACTTCGAAGGAAGCTCCCAATTAGTCGGCTCTTACGACATGCTTTTGGGTAGGCAGTGGGTCTATTCTTGTTTTTCCCCAAAGTAGGGCCCCGGAACCCACACGGGGAACCTGTAGATATGAAACGCAGTGACCCTCAAATTTGAAGAAAATATATATGTAAAAAAGTAATAATTAAATTATGGAAGTTAATTAAACATCTAAATTATGAGCAGAGCAAAAAAAAATGTAAAGACATCAGAACGGAAAAAAATTGATAATGCATTACTGGAAGCCAAACCGCACATCATTAGGTAAAATAGGCGTTGAAAATTGGAAGCTGATGATAATGTAGTTCAGACTGACTGACGGACTTTCTACCCCACTAGGACATCACACAAGCGATAAACACCCGATAACACAAAGTGCCACCATGTGGATGAGGATCGCCGTGGAGAGGTCCCAGAAACCGCGTTCATACAATTGGCCATATTTATGCCCTGCCTTTATTGTGGCCCCTGGCAAAAGCCAGGGTGGGGCTTCAAATAAGAAAAAAATTTCATCCTAAAAAGGACGAAACTGGATATGTAGTTCAGAAATAAACGATATGTTATATCTGGGGGCGTCCTTTCCTCGTCCCTTGTTGAGTTTTCTAGTTAAAATTTGAATTTCGAAGGTCGAATTAATTGCAGTTTTATCCCACAAAACAGCCCGCTGCATGCTGGGGCCGTTACACTAAATTAGTAATCTACAATTTTGACGATGAATATCAGAAATCTACGTTAAAAAAACTATTTAACTTGTGAACTTTGAGAAGCATTCCATCGATGTAGGTGTGTGAGTATGTGGTGTGCAGGCGGGTGTGGGTGTGTGATTTGTTTTTTGTGTGTCTGTGGTATAGGTGGGGGATGTGTGTGGTGTTTGTGTGTGTGTGTCGTGTGGGTGTGTTTCGGGAAACCCGGTGCTCTAAAGGTGTTTGCAATCATCATCATGATGTAGCAGGTCCTTTTGCAGAACGTCGCTCTCATAACGGTCTGCCTGAAAGAAACTGTCTTTTGCCAGCTCTTTTGTCTCGCGTACTTTCATTTTTAAGAAGTTACTTATATCCTGTGCCAATCTCGGTGTTAGTCGGCCCCAGCCTTTCCTTCCTTGTACCATGCCTTCTGCTAATTTTTTTTCTCCAATCCGCCGCGGCGCTTGATTTGACCAAAATATGTCAGCGTCCGAGACAAGATGCTGTTTATGAGCCAATCTTCCTTGATGTTCAGATCTTTTAAAATGTTATAATGTCTTCTTTTTTTCATGGTATTCTGAGACTATAGTGTTTCAGCTCAAAAGCCCCCTATTTTTCTCTCATAAAGACTGTGAGATTGTCCAGGACTCACATCCGTATGTTGCTAATGTGTGCAATAGCAACTTGATATATGATTGTAATACGTTACTATTCCTTTGATGCTTTCACGATAGACGGTGAAGATGGGCATGCTTCGTGCAGGGTGGCATGCATCGATTTGGAGGTTATGAGTAAAGAGCATTGTCTGGATCTTTTCTCCAGGAATGCCGGTGTGTTTGGAAAAAGACAGGCGGTCAGATTTGCTGGCTCTGCATAACTTGATGAAATACTGCATAAGAAGGCAGACGTGGTTAAGCACTTATGAGCATGAGTGTACAATTCACAGGAGTAATTGGATCACCAGTCTGGTGAATGTGATACAGCGAGGTTCGACGAGGGGATCTGGATTATATTTGACACTTAGAGGAAAGGCAAGACAGACATATAATCCGATTGCTACTGGTACTATTTGTATTGGATCTCTGAGGTGGCTGCTTAGGATAGGGACGAAGCGCTTATGGGAATGCCCCGAGTGCTGTTGTGTCAGTTCTTGAATCAACTCAACTTAGCTCATTTGATGACATCAAGAGGAGTCGATAAATAAGAGAAACGTTTAGGCAACCTCTAGTATAATCATTTATATAACAGAGAAGATGGTACTAAATTGAAAAGTTTCTGACATAAGTAAGTAAAGTAAAGATCCCTTTTCACGCCTGTAGGCACATCGGGCACATGGGAAGAGCACCCATATTTGTACAGACCAATCGGCACTAGTTGGGTAATAAGGTCAGCATCACGCAGACCGTCTTTACTTCTTCAGGACATCCATCCTGGTACCCATTTTAGCCGGGTCGACCTGCCAGACCCCATACCATGATAAAAACCCACACAGCCAGCAGTGGGTTTCGATCGGGGTACGTTGGAATTACGAGTCGGACTCGCAACGCCTAAGCTAAGAACGCTTCTAAGACAGACATGCAATCATTAAACGGGCACTTGATAGAGGAAGTGAGACGTGAGGAAATCCAAGAAAAACGCTGTGTCGAGAGAGACCAAAGGTGCTGAACTGGTTTCTATCCATGATATCCCCCCGTGTGGGTTCCGGGGCCCCATTGTGGGGAAAACAAGAATAGACCCACTGCCTCCCCAAAAGCATGTCGTAAGAGTCGACTAATTGGGGAGCTTCCTCTGAAGTCGGAGTGCATCTGCCGGAGAGGCAAGGAACCAACAGTCTGTATTCAAGAGAATGAAATCTGTAAAACTGATGCACACGCAACACTCAGGTTCTGGAGCAGGACTGTAGTTCAGTAGTGGACGAGCAACCAGAACTTTCCACCAGAGTGTACAGCTGGTGAACGCGAAGAAGAAGAAGATCCATGATATCAAAGTATCTTCACAGTTGAATTTGAAATGTTTAATTTTGAATTAAGAATCGACATCACTGCACTTGGGACGCCCCCATAAACGCTCCGTCCTCATCTTCAGCAGCAAGCGAAGAGCTCTAATTCTGATGGCACCAGTAACTGTCCGACTGTATATCCGTCTCGTCTTTTGTTTAAATGTTGAGCGTCGGCCAGATCCCCTGGTATAACCTCGCATGACTTTATAGAAAGTACATAATTCAGACATAGTTTGCAAGCACTATGTGGCATACAAGGGCACAACAGGACAGGGAATAAGTTATGGAATTTACATTATACAGTAATAGAATTTACATTATAAAGTTATAGAATTTACATTATACAGTTATAGAATTTACATTATACAGTTATAGAATTTACATTATACAGTTATAGAATTTACATAATGGCAATATTTTTGTAGTTATAGAAGTAGAGTGCGGAAAGCTTCTTTCCCCACACACGAATCTGCATTCACTGAGATAATTAGTGTCACCGTTTGGACAATAACACTCCAGATAAACAGATAGTATCACACTTTGAGGAAAGTCTGGTCATCCCAGTAAATGTCATTGATTCACATCTGCTGCCCAGATACCAGACGTGATTTTCTTTCTAATGGGACAACTGTATAGTGTGATGGGATGTCTGTTAGTGGTCATCTGTTTCCGATGCCTCGTTTTGCTATCTCTAATTACACATCTGTGTCGGTTGATCTTTGATTGATCACGTTCATTTTGTCGTTTTCTGGTCTTGTTATTTTTAAGTGTGTCGTAGAGTGATTACATTCCGTTTGTTCTCTTTGGCTGTTCTTTATGAATTATTCACTATGCGCTATACTTTAACTAGCTGGGTTAAATTTTTTTTTCTGTCTTTCTGTCTTCTCTCTTTCTGCCTTTTTTCATAGGACACAGGTATAGAGGAGGGGGATGCTTAAACAACAACAACAACAAAAAAGAGAGAAGTTGGAGGAGGGAGGGGGGATCTTTAAGTGACCAGTCTCTTTGTCCTGGAGCATGCGCCCATTTGTTTGCCGTTAGGAAGGAGGAGGAAGGAAGGAAGGAAGGAGGAGGAAGGAAGGAAGGAAGGAGGAGGAAGGAAGGAAGGAAGAAGGAAGGAGTAGGAAGGAAGGAGGGAGGAAGGATGAAGGAAGAAGGAGGAGGAAGGAAGAAGGAGGAGGAAGGAAAAAGGAGGAGGAGGAGGAAGGAAGAAGGAGGAGGAAGGAAAAAGGAGGAGGAGGAAGGAAAAAGGAGGAGGAGGAAGGAAGGAAGGAGGAGGGAGGAAGGAGAGGAGGAGAGAAGGAGGAGAGGAAGAAGAAGGAAGGAGGAGGAAGAAGGAAGGAGGAGGAAGGAAGAAGGAGGAGGAAGGAAGAAGGAAGGAGGAGGAAGGAAGAAGGAGGAGGAGGAGGAAGGAAGAAGGAGGAGGAGGAGGAAGGAAGAAGGAGGAGGAGGAGGAAGGAAGAAGGAGGAGGAGGAGGAAGGAAGAAGGAGGAGGAGGAAGGAAGAAGGAGGAGGAGGAGGAAGGAAGAAAGAGGAGGAGGAGGAAGGAAAGAAGGAGGAGGAGGAGGAGGAGGAAGAAGGAGGAGGAAGGAGAAGGAGGAGGAGGAGGAAGGAAGAAGGAGGAGGAGGGAAGAAAGGAAGAAGGAGGAGGAGAAGGAAGAAGAAGGAGGAGGAGGAAGAAGGAAGAAGGAGGAGAGAAGGAAGAAGAAGGAGGAGGAGGAGGAAGAAACAGAAGAAGGAGGAGGAGGAGGAAGAAACAGAAGAAGGAGGAGGAGGAGGAAGAAACAGAAGAAGGAGGAGGAGGAGGAAGAAACAGAAGAAGGAGGAGGAGGAGGAGGAAGGAAGAGGGAGGAGGAGGAGGAAGGAAGAAGGAGGAGGAGGAGGAGGAAGGAAGAAGGAGGAGGAGGAGGAGGAAGGAAGAAGGAGGAGGAGGAGGAGGAGGAAGAAGGAGGAGGAGGAGGAGGAGGAAGGAAGAAGGAGGAGGAGGAGGAGGAGGAAGAAGGAGGAGGAGGAGGAGGAAGGAAGAAGGAGGAGAGGAGGAGGAAGGAAGAAGGAGGAGGAGGAGGAGGAAGGAAGAAGGAGGAGGAGGAGGAGGAAGGAAGAAGGAGGAGGAGGAGGAGGAGGAAAGAAGAGGAGGAGGAGGAGGAGGAAGGAAGAAGGAGGAGGAGGAGGAAGGAAGAAGAAGGAGGAGGAGGAAGAGAAGGAAGAAGGAGGAGGAGGAGGAAGGAAGGAAGAAGGAGGAGGAGGAGGAAGGAAGGAAGAAGGAGGAGGAGGAGGAAGGAAGGAAGAAGGAGGAGGAGGAGGAAGGAAGGAAGAAGGAGGAGGAGGAGGAAGGAAGGAAGAAGGAGGAGGAGGAGGAAGGAAGGAAGAAGGAGGAGGAGGAGGAAGGAAGGAAGAAGGAGGAGGAGGAGGAAGGAAGAATGAGGAGGAGGAGGAAGGAAGAATGAGGAGGAGGAGGAAGGAAGAATGAGGAGGAGGAGGAAGGAAGAATGAGGAGGAGGAGGAAGGAAGAATGAGGAGGAGGAAGGAAGGAAGAAGGAGGAGGAGGAAGGAAGACGGAGGAGGAGGAAGGAAGACGGAGGAGGAGGAAGAAGGAGGAGGAAGAAGGAGGAGGAGGAAGAAGAAGGAAGAAGGAGGAGGAGGAGGAAGAAGAAGGAAGAAGGAGGAGGCGGGAAGAAGGAAGAGGATGAAGGAAGAAGGAAGAGGATGAAGGGAGAAGGAGGAGGAGGAAGGGAGAAGGAGGAGGAGGAGGAGGAAGAGGAGGAAAGGAGGAGGAAGAGGAGGGAAGAAAAAAGAAGAGGAGGGAAGAAGGAGGAGGAGGAGGGAAGAAGGAGGAGGAGGAGGGAAGGAGGAGGAGGAGGAGGGGAGGAGGAAGGAAGAAGGAAGCAGGAGGAAGGAAGCAGGAGGAAGGAAGCAGGAGAAGGAGGAAGAAGGAGAAGGAAGGAAAGAGGAAGGAAAGAGGAAGGAAAGAGGAAGGAAAGAGGAAGGAAAGAGGAAGGAAGGAGGAGGAAGGAAGGAGGAGAAAAAAGGAGGAGAAAGGAAGAAAGGAGGAGGAAGGAAGGAGGAGGAAGGAAGGAAGGAGGAGGAAAAAAGGAGGAGGCTGGAATAGGAAGGAAGGAGGATGAGGAAGGAGGAAGGAAGAAGGGAGGTGGAGGAAGGAAGGAGGAGGAGGTAGGAAGGAGGAGGAGGAAGGGAGGAGGAAGGAAAGTGGAGGAGGAAGGAGGAGGGGAGGAGGAGGAAGGAAGGAGGAGGAGGAAGGAAAAGGGAATTAGGAGACGTAAGGGGGAGGAGTAAGGAAGGAAGAAGGAAGGAAGAAGGAAGGTGGAGGATAAAGGAAGGAGGAGGAAGGAAGAAGGAGGAGGGAGGAGGAGGAAGGAAGAAGGAGGAGGGAGGAGGAGGAAGGAAGAAGGAAGGAGGAGGAGGAAGGACGAAGGAGGAGGAAGGTAGAAGGAAGGAGGACTAGGAAAAAAGAAGGAAGGAAAGGGGAGAAGGAAGGAGGAGGAGGAAGGAGGAGGTGAAAGGAAGAAGTAAGGAAGAGGAGGTGAAAGGAAGAAGGAAGGAGGGGGAGGTGAAAGGAAGAAGGAAGGAGGAGGAGGTGGGAAAAAAAGGATGGAGGAGGAGGAGAAAGGAAGAAGGAAGGAGGAAGAGGAGAAAGGAAGAAGGGAGGAGGAGGAGAAAGGAAGAAAGGAGGAGGAGGAGAAAGGAAGAAGGGAGGAGGAGGAGGAAGGAAGAAGGAAGGAGGAGGAGGAAGGAAGAACGAAGAAGGAGGAGGAAGGAAGGAGGAGGATTAAGGAAGAAGGAAGGAGGAGGAGGAAGAAGGAGGAAGAGGCAGAAGGAGGAAGAGGAAGAAGGAGGAGGAAGAAGGAGGAGGAGGAAGAATAATGAGGAAGAAGGAGGAGGAGGAAGAAAAATGAGGAAGGAGGAGGAGGAGGAAGGAGGAGGAAGGAAGGAAGGAGGAGGAGGAAGAAGGAGTAGGAAGAAGGAAGAAGGGGGAGGAAGAGGACGAAGAGGAGGTAAATGATTAGGAAAGTAGGTGGAAGAGGAGAAACAACAATAGGAGGAGGCCTAGGTGGCTTACACTTCCGCAAACAAATGTACATTTTTTTTTTCATGCACACTCAGTCACGTACAGTCATTTTTTTCCCTCTTGAACCACACACACACACACACACAGAAGACAAAGCAACAGTCAAAGCAGGATCACTCATCCATGGAGTCTGCTTTCTCCCGTGCAAATAGATAAACAACAAAACACTCCGCTGTGATTACCCAACCGAAAAGTTTTGGCAATATGAAGCAGGGTATCGATTTCAACTCTAAAAATACAGTTGAATGCTGCACATACTTTAAAACATGTGTTTGTATTTCAAATCGAATAATAGGGTGTGACGTAAAAAAAAAAGACACAAAAATATAAAATAATAATAATCTTCTCCTTCTTCTTCTTCTTCTTCTTCTTCTTCTTCTTCTTCTTCTTCTTCTTCTTCTTCTTCTTCTTCTTCTTCTTCTTCTTCTTCTCCTTCTTCTTCTTCTTCTTCTTCTTCTTCTTCTTCTTCTTCTTCTTCGTCGTCGTCGTCGTCGTCGTCGTCGTCGTCGTCGTCGTCGTCGTCGTCGTCGTCGTCGTCGTCGTCGTCGTCTTCTTCTTCTTCTTCTTCTTCTTCTTCTTCTTCTTCTTCTTCTTCTTCTTCTTCTTCTTCTTCTTCTTCTTCTTCTTCTTCTCTTCTTTTTTTTCTTCTTCTTCTTCTTCTTCTTCTTCTTCTTCTTCTTCTTCTTCTTCTTCTTCTTCTTCTTCTTCTTCTTCTTCTTCTTCTTCTTCTTCTTCTTCTACTACTACTACCACTACTACTGCTGCTGCTGCTGCTGCTGCTGCTGCTGCTGCTGCTGCTGCTGCTACTACTACTACTACTACTACTATCACCACCACCACCACCACTACCACTGCCACTACTACTACTACCCTACTACTACTTCTCAACCACGACTTTTACTACTAGTGCTGCTGCTGCTGCTGCAGCAGCGGCAGCTGCTGAAACTACTAACTACTGACTATTGCTACAAACTACTGCTACTAACTACTGCTACTATTACCATTACTTTTACTTTTACTATTGCTATTACTACTTCTACTTGTAGTACTGCTGCTGCTGCTACCACTGTTGCTGCTGCTACTCATGTTGCTTCTTCTTTGCCCCTGTGTATTTGTGTGGATGGTAAGAAAGAATAACGGAAATAAATAGTTTCTCTATTAAAGCGGTTCTCAACCTTTGGATCGCGACCCTTTTGTGGTTCGAACGACATTTTCACAGGCGTTGCCTGAGACCCTCGGAAAAAGTATTCACTGAAGTTCTGAAGAAGCAACGAAAGAACTATTATGGTTTGGGGTCACCACAACATAAGGAACTGTATTAAAGGTTCGTGGCATTAGGAAGGCTGAGTACCATTTCTCTTGTAACTTACTGTTATTGTGTAATTTATTCGTTGATTAGAGAAAACTTAAATGTTTTTGACACGTGCATGAAGCAGACAGACACGTGCAACGAAGTGTGAACATATATAGTTGTGTTCCAGACATTTGAGGTGTGAACTAAAGCACTTTTACTGAACAGCAAGTGTCAGGAATTTCAAAATTAGGAGTGTTGTACACTGTCTTGTTGATTATATCTTTCTCCGATCATCATCATGTAGCAGGTCCTTGGCAGAACGTCGCTCTCATTATGGTCTGCCTGAAAGAAACTCGGTCTCTCGCCAGCTCTCCCGCCTCATGAACTTTCATACTCAAGGAGTCGCTTATATCCTGTTTTCCATATTCGTGTTGGTCGGCCCCTGCCCATCCTTCCTGGTACCATGCCCTCTGCTAAAAAAATTTCCAACCCGTCGTGGCGCTTGATATGACCAAAATATTACAGCTTCTGAGACAGGATGCTGTTTATTAGCCAATCTTCCTTGATGTTCAGATCTTTCAAGATGTCAATATTTCTCCTCTTTTTTGTCCAATATATTTTGAGAATCTTTCTATAGCATTTCAGCTCAAAAGCCCCTATTCTCCTATCTCCGATTACTTCTTATAAGTAAAGACATTTTTCATGCAGTCATTGACTTGTCGTAACCAAAAAAATAATGGTTTTGATTTAAAAGAACATATGTTTACCTAATTCGTCAGGAAATATATGGTAAGGCGTGAAAATATCTGTTTACGGAGCATGTGCAATTGGGAGGTTTGAATCCAATCATGTCTAATGTGAATGTATTTGCAGAGGGCCTCTATGTCTACTCAGTTTTCAAAGGCTCATGTGACTGGGCAAAACTTGGAAAAGTGTAAATTGTAGAGCCCATGAGAACATCCTTTATGGTGAATTGTAGAGTCCATGAGAACATCCTTTATGGTGAATTATAGAGTCGATGAGAACATCCTTTATGGTGAATTGTAGAGTCCACGAGAACATCCTTTATGGTGAATTATAGAGTCGATGAGAACATCCTTTATGGTGAATTGTAGAGTCCATGAGAACATCCTTTATGGTGAATTATAGAGTCGATGAGATCATCCATTATGGTGAATTGTAGAGTCTACGAGAACATCCTTTATTGTGAATTGTAGAGTCCGTGAGAATATCCTTTATGGTGAATTGTAGAGTCCACGAGAACATCCTTTATGGTGAATTGTAGAGTCCATGAGAATATCCTTTATGGTGAATTGTAGAGTCCACGAGAACATCCTTTATGGTGAATTGTAGAGTCCACGAGAACATCCTTTATGGTGAATTGTAGAGTCCATGAGAACATCCTTTATGGTGAATTGCAGAGTCCACGAGAACATCCTTTATGGTGAATTGTAGAGTCCACGAGAACATCCTTTATGGTGAATTATAGAGTCGATGAGAACATCCTTTATGGTGAATTGTAGAGTCCATGAGAACATCCTTTATGGTGAATTATAGAGTCGATGAGATCATCCATTATGGTGAATTGTAGAGTCCATCCGAACATCCTTTATGGTGAATTGTAGAGTCCATGAGAACATCCTTTATGGTGAATTGTAGAGTCCATGAGAACATCCTTTATGGTGAATTGTAGAGTCCATGAGAACATCCTTTATGGTGAATTATAAAGTCCATGAGAACATCCATTATGGTGAATTATAGTCCATGAGAACATCCTTTATGGTGAATTGTAGAGTCCATGAGAACATCCTTTATGGTGAATTGTAGAGTCCATGAGAACATCCTTTATGGTGAATTGTAGAGTCCATGAGAACATCCTTTATGGTGAATTGTAGAGTCCATGAGAACATCCTTTATGGTGAATTGTAGAGTCCATGAGAACATCCTTTATGGTGAATTACAGAAGGATAGGTAAAAGCAGTGTTGTGAGGTCTTGGTCAGATATGACTAAGCTACCGTGTAACAGTAGCCGGTACCACCTGTCTTCTGTCACGCCGAATGTTGGGAGGCGTATACTAACCCAACATCCCATATTGTGCCAACGGCTTCGGGCGGAGGAGCGCATTGGGGAAGATACTAGCCTTATCCTAGGAAGAAAAAATGCAACCTGAAAACTTTGTGTTATGGCAAGGCAGACCAGGCCCTTCGCCTTGGCTGGCAGCTGGTCTAAGAGGGAAGCTCTGACAGGTGGACAGAGCACTGCTCTTCTTATACGGCAGCTTCTGCAACCTGTCTCGTTCCAAACTTACTGGTTTTACCTTTCTTTTGGAGTAAACAATGCAGGTCAAGTGAGGGATCGTTATGCATAGGCAACATATGGTCTCTTCAATACTGCCCAGGCTTTGTGCTATGGAGAGGAGGAACTTCATCCCTGGCCTTAATCGGTCTCGGAAACAAATCGAGAGGCAGCAGTTACGGGTTATAAGTCTTTGTCAGTTGGCGTAGACAGGGGAGCCACGGGTTGCCTCTGACGGTGGGAGACATCTTCGAATGTCACTGATCAACTACCGCCCGCCTTAAGCAGGCTGTAAAACTAATGCACCAGGCAATAAAAAGAAACATCACCCCAAGCTTCGACTTGGTTCTTGGAACGTGAGGACCATGGAGCTAGGTTTTCCGCTGAATCCGAAAACAGGCTGTAAAACCATGTGCAAAAAACAGCAATCATTGAGAAACATCACCCGTGGCATAGATATTGGCTCTATAAGAAACCCGTCTTTTAGAGAAAATGTGTATACAATTTTCTGGAAACAGAGGCCAGAAAAATCAGGATGTATGGATGATGTTTGCAGAAAAATTCACTGTTAGGATCATTCCATGGCGAAAGTCACAGAATATTATCCCTACGATTGTCTACCTCAAGCGGTTTTATTACCCTTGTTACTACATATGCACCCACTCTAACGTCAGCAGAAGACGCAAAGGACTCTTTTTAATAACGCAGTGAATACATTTCTAAATGGACAGCATCTATATACTTGGAAGAAAATCTCGCGAGGGTCAGACTCAAACTGGATGGCCAGTTTTGTCAGTTGGAAAAAATAAAATGTTAGGACATGAATGAAAATGGGCAAGACATAAAACTGGAATTCCCTACTAAAAGTGACTTGTACATCACACACGGTTTTCAGGATTCCCCTTGGACTGCAATATGCGCAATACAAGACTCTTAATGTCTATAGCCTCTCTAACTCAAGCCTGAAATCACCTTCACGTGGTGGACCCTGACTCCCCAGCAATCTAGTTGAACTTGGTGATTTTCAACCCTCAGCGGGAAACTGGATGGGACAACAAACGAGGTATAGGCGAAAGACAAATGGATGAGCCTACTCTCCTCGAGTATGATCACAGTCTACCCTAGCAAAACAAGGTGCTAAAGTCGGAGGCAACCAGCCAAGAGGCGCACCACAGCAATCAGGATGCCACGCATACACGCCATAAAAAGGCGAACGAAAGAAGAAGAAGAACTCCTTTTTCAAAACTAAAGACCGCCATAAGGTGTCATGGAAACATCCAAGATCTGGCCACTGGCACCAGCTGGACCTTATTCTCACAAGGAGGCAGCACTTGAACTGTGTACCACTAACTTGCAGCTACCACAGTGCTGACTGCGATACTAACCATGCCCTAGTTGCTGTAAGAGTTCGGATGAAACCAAAGAGAATTTTCACTTCAAAAAACAAATATATCCCTAGGTTAAATATTTCCAAAACTAAAAACCCTGAAAAGTGTTTTGAGTTTCAACAACAGCTTGAAGATGCTTTCATTGATATCCAAGATAACTCTACAGCAAGCCTAAAATGGGATGAAATTAGGGAGACTGTTTACAAAACAGCTGTATCAGTCTATGGGATTAGAGAAAATAGAAGTAAGGACTGGTTTGAAGCAAATAGCCAGACACTCCAACCTTTAATTGACAGCAAAAGACAATACTCCTCAGAAACATGGAAAGAACAACAAGAAACACTCTCATTGAATTAAGAGCAGCTAGAAATCATTTGCAAAAGGTAGCTAGGCAGTGTGCCAACAACTACTAGATCCAGTTATGTGAAAGCATTCACAATGCTAGCAGCGGTGGTAATGTTAGAGGCATGTATGAGGGGATCAAGAAGGCCATCGATCCTACAATTACAAAAAGTGCACCACTAAAGAATTTGAACGGGGAGATTATTAATGACAAGAAAAAGTAGCTAGATAGATGGGTGGAACATTATCTGGAATTGATACTCAGTTGATACTAAAGAGGTGCTCTTAATGCCATGGAGACGCTACCAACTCTTGACTATCTGGACACATTTCCAATAGTTGTAGAAGTTGGGAATGCTTTTGATAAACTGGCTTCAGGGAAAGCCCCAGGCAGAGATGGATTTCCTATTGAAATCATTAGGAGTGGGAAAGACATTCTAACCCCACACATCCATCAGCTAATAACACTCTGATGGCAAGAGGGAGAGGTTCCGCAAGATTTCAAAGATGCAAGCATCATAACTATGTAGAAGAACAAGGGTGATCGGAGTGACTGCCATGGGCTGTGAGTCTCATGCCTCCTCATATCGCAATAAAACACTATCTTCTGGAAAGACGGAAAGGTGACAATGTATGTATGTAGGTAAAAGCAGGGATGTTTTTGTCGCCTCTTCTATTGCTACTGGCAATAGACTGGGTTATGAAGACCACAACTGCAAATGACAGGAATTAAATTACGTGCACCCCCTACAAAACAGCTTAAGGATCTGGACTTAGCTGATATTTCTTTTCTGTTCAACTCACTGAATCGGATGCAAGATAAATTATATATGTTTTATACCAGATCACAATAGTCGGGTCTGCAAATTCATAAGGGAAAAACACATATAAAAGGGAATCTTCTTCTTTTGTCAAAATCTGCTTGTGCCGCTAGGCGTCGCAGTCCATCAAATGATCGGCAACCGAGCCAGGGCGCGCTCAGTCGCTTCATATGCCGTGATGTTATGAAGTCTCAAGTTGTCCGTGACTCCTTCAATCCATATTCTTCTTGGTCTTCCCCTGCCTCTTGGTGTTTCGATTTTCATGTTGTATGCTCTTGATGCTGGGAATAAATCAGGCAAATAGTAATATTGTTTCTCTTAATGGTGTCTCACTTCAAGACGTGGAGTCCTACACCTATTTGGGCAGTAATATAGATAAGGATGGGGGAAGTAACAGATATATTAAAATACGAATACAAAATGCATGAGGAGCTTTCATTGCATTAGAAAATTTGTGGAGGTCAAAAGAAATTAAAACTAATACTAAAATTTGCAATCATAGTAACAAATCAACACTGTTGTGTGGAGCTGAAATATGGAGGACAGCTAAGAAGGATACAAATATCCTACAAACATTCATTAACTGGTGACTGCGCAGAACAGAAGGAATTAAAATGTATGATAGGATCACTAATGTTAAGCTCTGGGGCAGAACTAAACAAGCTCCAGTGGACTAAGAGGTGAAGAAAAGACAATGGTGCTGGATAGGACACAGGTTGAGGAAACCCGAGAACAATATAACTAGAAAGTCTTTGCACTGGAAACCACAGGGGCATAGAAATAAATGCAGACCAAAAAACAGAAGCAAAAATAAAAGACCAAAAAAAAAAGGACAAGGGTGGGGGAGAGATAAAAATACGGATAGGGCATTGGAGAGCTGCAGGCAATAGCACTGGACAAACAACTTGGCTGAGTTGGCTGAGGGCCTATGCTTCATTGAGGGTAAGAAAGAGGAGGAGGGACAGATGTCGAGATAGGCTTCTAGAACACTATAAAAAAAAGCTGGAACGCAGGACATGAGTGATACAGGTACTGAGTACCAATATATTTTTAAAGGTCTGTGGGTGTTTCATGGGAAAAAAATTGCTCCTTTCCTGATTATTGTTGTTCTTGCTCTTCATTGTTAGCGGCCGTTGTTCCCTTCTTGGATAGGTGATAAGAGGACGTCCTTAGTCACAATATAAAGATGTGTGCAGGGGGCCATGAATGATACAGGTATTGAGTCTTATAGACAAAATGCCAATAAGAATAAGGGAAAATGTTTACAAAATTGTGAGAGCTAAGCGTCTATGGAGAAACACAATAAGTGCATGTGATGGCCATGAAAGTCCTAAAATATTTGAGGTTTGAGTTTAGGCAGCGGCTTAACACCATGGCACAAGGGTGTAACCCATAAGTACTCCGTTATACTTCTGTCTCAAGCCTGAGTCTGAATATCAATGAAAACTCTCTTCCCCAAGATATATTTAATACAAAATCAATATTTGTTAAATAACTGCGTGTCTGATTCCAACATCAAATAATTTTCACACAGCCTTTTGAATTTATAAAAGAATAAACAAGTTATGCGCGAAAATAAAAAATAACATTATAGGGATGGTAGTGAAGTTTTATTTTTAGGGTTTTTACTTACGAAATTATAACAGCTAGAAAAAGATTAAAATTACAAATCCAATGGTACCTCATTTAAGCCTGTAAGTCGATTCCAAGCGGAGATATTAACATTTTAGTGGCGAACACCACGACAGAAAAATTGTAGTGGAAATCGAGAAAACATGGCTTCCGGCTGCGACCCAGTGAGATGAAATGACTCAATGTTTGATTTTACGGCCATAACTTTTTTGTTTCTGAACGAATCCCTTAGCAACCAAAAATTGCTGGAAGCGGGACAGTTAGACCTAACTGCCTATGCACGTTTTTAAAACATATAATACATTATGCACCTAATTAATATATGAAAATGGCCGCCAGCTCACTATTTTTAAGCAAAACATTATACCTGTATAGCGAGCCTGGCGACATGCATATCAAATTGTGCGTCCCGACAAGGTGAACACAAAGATCATAAAAATATACCAAGGTCAGGCGACGTGATCTAATTAACATATGAAAATGGCCATCAATTGACTTTCTTTCAGAAAAAAAACCGTATACATTTATAGTTGTCTGCCAATGAGTTTTGTACTGGAACCAACAGGGGCATAAAAATATACAAAGACCATAAAAACACATGCAGAAGGGAGCTAGAAAGTGAAGTTAAAAAGATAGGGAAGAGACTAAGAGCAAATGTAATAGCAATGACTATAATGACAGCGTGAGTTGATTGAGGACTAATGCCCCATTAGGGTATAGAAAGCAGAAGAAAAAAGACACAGTTTGGCAATATGTTTTGGACAAAATTAACATAGAAAGCGTATGAATGTGAATGTCTTTACTACACGAAGCACCTAAAAGTATCAACTAGTAATGATGCCACAGTGAGAAATCAATGATAACGTGCATACATGAGGGATAACAATAAATAGCACTAATGTTCTTACATTTTAAAAAAAAGGAGATTGAGATAGATACATATGAAATGTAGACAGACAGACAGAGACAACATAGATGATTGATATACCGTGGGATTTTGATGTGATTATACATTCACCACAGCTTCACACATGCTGCTGCTATTTCTATAAAGCCACTATGGAAACATCCATCTGGCAGGTGGAATAGTACAACAAGGATCATTGTTATACAGTGTTGTTTTCATATACATATCACTGCTTCTCTCTTGTTGTGTAGGAGTACATAAGACAACAGTCTAGACATACACTAATAACAGAGACAGCGTGGATGATTGATATACCGTGGGATTTTGATAAGATTATACATTCGCCACAGCTTCTCGGGAAAACGACTGCTATTGTGTAATTAAAAAGAAAATAAAAAATTATTGTAGTATCCATGTTTGTCCAGCATCCAAGAGCAAAACATTTACACTGGTATGCATCGTGACCAGTCGACACACAGAGGACTGTATTTAGTGAATAGAAAAATCACACAGAGACAGCTTTAAATTATATGGGATCTGAGCAAATTGAATGCATGAGACAGCAGAGCCAGGGAATACCACAGGAGAGGACATACAGTGGGGATAGCAACAAGTCAAAAGACAGAGACAGGAAAAAAATAAAAAGAGGCAGTGACCCAGAGAATAACAGTCAGGAAAAAGTCACACACTAAAAATGAATATAAAATAAAGTTATCAATACAATCTACAATAAGCTAACTCACTGATACATTGATAAACACTCAAAACCATTTGATGTGTTGCAGCACAAAACAAATGACACCATATATCAAAATTAGGTGTACCTTCAGTATTTGTTAAACCTGCCAGTAAAGCAACTAAGCTCACTTTTGAAATGCCTTTTCCATATAATACCAGCCCGTGAGACAGTGTGAGCTCAACAGCTCTTTTATTATAAATCAAAACCAGTAATAATAATCTTCTTATTCATGTAAGACATACTAATTGACGATGGAAACACTGACCACAAGTACATACAATTTTACAAAAATGATAAATCCCCCAGTGCGAAGTCGACTAAAAACTGTTTAACATTCATACTAAAAAAGTCACTTGATGGCTCATCATGTTCTCTCCAGTACCACAAATCAATAACTTTCTTACATTTATGTTTTGTTTGTGTGGTTCCCACATTCCTGTAAACACAGTTCCCTCTTGATGCCAAATGTGTCGCAGTATAACATTTGATAAACTTGCATTATCAGTTAAAAACCTCTCAAATGAATTTTGGACGTACTACTTTTCTGCGTTCCCTATAAACTTGATGCTCGTCCAACTGAACATGTCCAGAACCTGATTTGCGTGTGCATCACATTCATTCTCTTGATACAACTGTGGTTCATTATCAGATTAAAAACCATTAGTCGACTCTTACGAATGAATTTTGGGGACGTGGGTCTATTCTTGTTTTCCCCACAATGGGGCCCCGGAACCCACACGGGGGGACGTACTATCTAAATCATTAAAGATTTTCAACTGTAGCAGTGCAGGAACTAGCCCTATCTGAGCTACTGCAGCCTTCAGCTCCTTCTCATAAGCATCTCTGCAAGCTTTATAATTTTTATGTAAAGCCATCCTCTCATTGGCTTGCTCTCTTTTACGCGTACTCTGTCTAACCCTCATTGCCTGTTTCATAGCAGAATCAACAAATTGCTGCAGCTGATTATTCGGAAGGGAATCTAGCCAGACCAATGTGTGATTTTTGGTAGCCTTTGTCTTCGCTTCACTTTTTTTTTTCCATCGAACACCGGCTGTGAATTCCAGTGGAAGGTCCCGGTTAATCGTCCGCTTGGACTTTTGGCTTTCACCTGGACCTGATTTTTGCGTGTACAACCGTTTTTCATTTCCCTGCCTCTTGGGCAGCTGTACGCCGACTTCGAAGGAAGACGTCAGGCCTATTTCTAGGGTGACTGTGGCCATTGTTTTGTGTAGGTCGAGACTTTGCCTGGTTTGTGTGGTGTCCTTGTCTCCTTCGCCGCAGGTATTGACCCCGGAGTACCCCTTTGGGGCAGCCCCCTGTGAAACAGTTGGCCCTCAAGGGAAGGCAGGGGCAGATCATGGGCATTCCCCGCCATCCAAGGAGGCTTCCATGCATGCAGAGCCGGCACATGGCGCTCTGGTTCTGGGCTCACCCAAGGAATCGTCACGTCCTGCACATGCCTGCTTAACCTCACAACCGTATCAGGCCTTCCGCTCGACAGGGGCTGCGCCCTCTGGAAGTCAGCGGGGAGCAGCCCGTTGGTTTTGGACTTTTGTGACCACACAGATAGGTACATTAGCCCGACAGAATTTCACATCCTGAATCAGGCATATCGTTATCAGTTTTGTCCCAACACTCGGGCGAGTGGGGTCTCTGGGTGTGGACATTCGGCCTTTTTCAGTTCAGTGCAAATTTTGATGGTCAGATTTTGATCCGTATGATCTAGTTTTGTCGGACATTTGGGCTTAGACATCCGATGGATGGTTGCTGTTGTGGTGTACCACAGCGCGGTGACGACGACACTGAGGGTTAACCTAGGATGTACGTGACTGGCCAGCCTATGGATGGTTGCTGTTGTGGTGCACCTCAGCGCGGTGACGACGACACTGAGGGCCAACCGAGAATGCACAAGGATGGCCAGCCCATGTATGGTTGCTGTTGTGGTGCACCTCAGCGCGGTGACGACGACACTGAGAATTAACCGAGGATGAGCATTGAGCAATGTTCTCTTTACTCCGCAGTCTTTTAACCAAGGGTTGTAATTTTAGCTGTACTTTTGTCTAACCTACTCATGTTCCTAATGAGTTTTGATAACATTTTTCACCCAAGCGTTTGGGGGCGGGCTGATGAGAGCCACAAGGACATATCACCTCTGGGGGCCGCCAAACTCCGAGATCCCCTGACAGCTCTGTTAATGCTCATTTGAGACATTATCCGTGGCGCACGACGAGGACGTGCTGTAGGGGTCTTGCGTGAGGTTCCGTACAACCAGGATAGTAAAGGACTGGCGCCCGAGTGACGTACGGAGTATCTCCTTATACACATCATGTTGGACTTAACTTCCCCTCACGCCTGTGACATAAATCACCGCGCCACTTCGCTTCACTGAAGCAAGGGTTAGTATGCGGGGCTCTTCTCATCAAGGCATTCATCAAGCCCAGAGTCCGCTCAGCATGCATATTATGAGTAGGAGCTGAAGCTGTTAGTTCTACTAACTCTGGTGACTCAGTAGGGATGGTCCCATCAAAATAATATTTCAACTGTCTTTCTAGAACAATAATAAATTCATGCAATAAACATTTTACTGTCTCCACAAACTCATCCGAGGTGGCCACCTCCATGTCTCTTAGTTCAGGCTGCACGTCCATCATCTCATTTCCAAATGCATCAAGTTGTGTGTCCAGTAAGCCCCCTGGTCTGTCTACCAAGCTTTTTAGTGCCTGCATGCAAGGTCTGAAGGCCTCCGCCTAGATTAAGGAAACGTTAGAAATAAACATGACAGACTAATAGTAAGCACTTAGAATTTTAAAGCAGTTTTCATGTGTTATAAATAATGTGACTGTACATTGTTACATATTTCAAATGTTAAGCATTATTATTGCACTACTTTTAACAGCATGCAGTGAAACAAAATAATGTCTTTGGTAAAAATTGCATTCAACTCCATACTATTCATGAGAATACTTAAGTTGTAAACAATGCAGAACGTTACAGATGATACATAAAACATAAAAAGGTGCAAATGTGAAAATGTTATGACTAAAAACATCTCATTTTGAACATAATCTGTAAATGTTTTTTTTTTTTTTCTATGATATGACCTATTGTGTGTATACTGCATATATAATCTTCTTCATCTTCACGTTCACTGGCTGGAAGCCCCAGGGGAAGGTTCTGGCTGTTTGTCCACTTCTGGACCCTAGTCTGTTGACAGGACCTGTTTGTTGCCTGCGCATCCATTTTACAGTTAAGACTCATTTGCATGCAGACTGTTGGTTCTGTAACTCTCAGACAGGTGCACTCTGACTTCGAAAGATGCTCCCAATTAATTAACTCGTACGACATTCACACACACAAAATGTTGAATTTAGTGCCAGAATTTGTGAAATTCGTGATCAAGATATGGGCAGGTAAAAATATCTCCAACATAAAATTCTGTAAACTCTAAATAATTACAAACACATGAAAAAATGGTACAATGTTTGTGGATGTTTAAAAAGTAACTCACATAACATTGTCAATTTACTAAGCATCCTAAGTTAATTACCAAAGAATCATCACCAAAGAATCATCTTACCAGTGATGGCCTAAATTAATTATTGGCCTAAATTAATTATTGGGATTTGGGGGTGTTTAGGCAAAAATATCTCCAACAGAGAATACGAAGGGCTCTAAATAATGACAGATGCATGAACAAATGCTACAATGGTTGTGGATTTTTTTTTTTTAAATGATTAAAATAACGTTAGGTAATTTAATAATTATTTTAAATTAATTATAAAGCGGCAAAAACGTTCTCCTAGTGCAAACATATTGGATTTGAAGCGAAAACAGTGATGCTACTAAACAATTTTTTTAAACATGTGTTGTATCTTTGTGAAATTTCCCACACTTATATAAAAATTAACGCAGAATTTAAAAATACGCCACACATTGCGGTAATCTGGCTAATTAAGAAGATATTTACGAAATTACTTACCGTCATTGGATCTGAAGCGAAAACAGTGATGCCACTAAACAATTTTTTTAAACATGTGTTGTATTGCCAATCTTTGTGAAATTTCCCACACTTATATAAAAATTAACCCAGAATTCAAAAATACACCACACATTGCGGTAATCGGCTAATTAAAAAGATATTTACGAAATTACTTACAGTTAATTCACTGCGTGCTGCCAAAAAAAAATCGATTTATTTTATATGCGTCAAAACCTTCTCAGGTCAAAGCCTGGCATCTCTCCAATAACTCCTAATAACTTTTTCGATTTTATCTTTCACGTAAAGAGCACAGAAAAATAATTTCTCAATAACAGACAACTGGTTTTCAAATTTTCGGGTCGCAATCGCGTCTATAGTTACCGACGAAAATGTATAGCAAAATAAACGAAACAAAACGATCCATTGCTATTAACATCAATTGACGATCGCTGTATGAACAAAAGCCCTTACTGTAGTCAAGGGTGATTCACCGGAACCTTGTCAACATCCGGTTACAAGCAGCTAAGAGGAGCAGATTGGATTTCTGAAATACATCAACCGGATTGTTGATTTATTCGTTCTGAAAGCTTTCGGCTGCTTTATGCGGAACAAGTTCCTCCTTGGCTTCCTACTGTTTATTTAGCACTTCTTGTGTCTTGGTTTGCTTTGATTTCGAGCCTTAAAACACGCTCAATGAGCCTTAACGCCTATCCCAGGGTGTGAATTGTTTATAAAGTTTTTTGCGGCGCCACGTGAGCTATTTCTCGTATTCCGTAACAGGCTTACCTTCTGTAGCGTAGTCTAGCATTGATAGTTTTTTAAACTTGCTCCCTGGTATGTTCCATCCATTTTTGTTTTACATGAAGACTGTAGTTCACGTGTCTCTCTACAACATAATAAAACACTTACGTCTTGAAAGAGAAAAAGGTCAATCACTTTTTAGAACCCAATTCCTTGCTCCTTTGTCTGCTTTCTCCACTGACCTTTGAGGCGTTCGGGAGGCTGTTGTGGTGATTTCAATGCAAAGTCATTGACGAGAATTGGTTCTATATAGCTCTCGTTCAGGTAGGTTGTTGAAGACTCGCTAGTGACAGTATTTAGTAATGTCATTTATGTAAAATCACAAAGAGCCTAGGCTTTTTTTTTTTTTTTTGTACGCTGCTCTAGGAGACTCCTTATCTGTTTTACTGACCGAACAGTTAGACAGTCACTATAGCTGAAAATGCTAATCATATTATGTTAAGTCGTTGGACTCCTATTGAAAAATACATGTTGTAAGTAACTGCTGCTTGTAACAGATTAATTTCAGGCCATCCTTCCACTCGGTGTCGAAGTATGGGAATATTATTTTTTTCAAATAATCAGTAACATATTCTTTACTGAGAAGGATGATTGTGACTGGTTATAAGATAATTTCTTTGCTTGAATATTTTGAAGACTTTTCTGTGACTGTGATTTTTGTTCTGCTACACCCTAGTGAGAAATGTACGAACAGTTTATTAAAATTCTCTCTCTCTCTCTCTCTCTCTCTCTCTCTCTCTCTCTCTCTCTCTCTCTCTATCTATCTATCTATCTATCTATCTATCTATCTATCTATCTATCTATCTATCTCTCTCTCTTGCTCTCTCTCTTTATCTATCTATCTCTCTCTCTCTCTCTCTCTCTCTCTCTCTCTCTCTCTCTCTCTCTCTCTACCGCTATCTATTTTAATTTATTACTTTCTATCTGTACTCCTTTCCCACCCCCTCCCCATTGAAAAACACTGATTTAATAATTTTTGTCTCTTCCTCTCTGCTCCTCATCATCAAACGCCTCTTTCTCTTCCTTCCCTTTTTTCATTTTCTTCTTCTTTTTCTTACTAGTCTCCTTTTCCTCTTCTTCCTTCTTCTTTTCAGCATTTCGAACTCTCAGATTTACGGTATTTACAATGGAATCAAGGCCGTAAGGTCGCGATATCCATAATACCGAGCCTAGGGGTTACCAATTCATAGCTTCTGGATACTAAAACAAGCAAACAAATATTTGTTTTCCGGTGATCTTAGGCGACCCCTGTAAAAGGGTCGTTCGATCCCCAAAAGTATCGCGACACACAGGTTGAGAACCGCTGCTCTAAAGGGACATATTTGATCTTTGATCCATCAATACACGCCCGTCCGAGGAGGAGGAAACATTCCTTCTGCCCTCTGGTGATGTTCCAATAGCCAGCACAGAAAAGGCAACATTCTTAACAGAATAATTGGACATTATTAAGGCTGGTCAGGTCTGGGAAACGATTTGGACATCATTCATTTTCCATCGGTAGTTTCCATCATCACTAGTAATCGCTTGGTGGACATGAACTTCCATTGGCTAAAATTAAATTACAGCTTCTTATTAATGCAGGGATTTCCCAAAGTAAACTCCTATCGTCACAAATCCTTCGCTTTCTTTCGGCTGTCGTCTGCTCTCTTTCTGTCAACTAATTATTCGTCCTTATTGGTCAGTTTGAATTTACGACACTGCACTAGGGAAAGCCTCATTAGTGCTCAGGGTCCTCTGGGGGAATGTTTAAGCCTACGGGGTCATCAATGTGCGGGTAACTGAATTATATTTCCGAGTTTCTTCAAGAAAAGGATTAACTTACATTAGTCTATGCTGACCAGCTTCTGTCTCAATCCTGACTTTTATCCATTGATTGCCAGACTTTCAAATTGCCATTTGAGTTCTTTTTAAAACTACCTGTTCAGCGAGCATTTTCGGAAAACTGCAGGTTGAGCATCTTCTAAAACCAGCTTTTTTGCGTCCACTGGATGTACTCCGAAAGATTTGGTTGTTCATTCACTTCTGCACTTTAATCTTATTCGAGAACTTAGAGTTTTGCGTGAGTTTTACAGATCTAGTGTATTTTTAAGCAGACAGTTAGTTCTCGCTTCTCGGGCGTGTGAATTCCGACTTGTGTTTATACATAACATCAAGAACCACCAGACCTCAGCGGACCAGCAGATGTGAAAGTCTGTGTTGTTCATCTAACGGGCGGCAGGGGGAAAGGGGTCACTGCCTATTTGTGGGGCCGTCTGGTGTTTTGTGAAAGTGCAGAAGTGAATGAACAACCAGATTTTTCGGAGTACATCCGGTTAACGCAAAGAAAATAGTTTTAGAAGATGCTCAACCTGCAGTTTTCCGAAAATGCTATCTGAACAGGTAGTACTAAAAAGAACTTAAATGGCAGTTTGAAAGTCTGGCAATCAATGGATAAAAGTCAGGATTGAGTCAGACGCTAGCCAACACAGACTAATGTAAGTTAATCCGTTTCTTGAAGAAACTCGGAAATATAATTCAGTAACCCCCACATCACATTGATGACACCGAGGCTTAAACATTCCCCTGTTTTGGTTGACCGCAGGTGAGAGACGTTTGAAGAACACTGCTTTGCATCACGTGTTGCATGCACAAAGACAGCCCACTCCCCAGCTTAGAAAGATAGTTTCAACAAATTGCCTACCACCCAACTTACAACAACTATTACAACAAACTGACTTTCTTCAAACATAATCCAGCCTAATTTCACAAACAGCCTGTACAGCAGCAAAACAGACTAAACAATTTCACAAACAGTATGTTCAGCAGCAAAAGAGACTAAACAAGGAGAAGAAACCAGGGCTAAAATCTCATAAACATACCCACACACCACCGCTGGAGACAAACACGTACTGGTACGCCTATAGTGTAATTATGTCGGCACTTTGTTATGGAAAGAAAAATATTTATTGGCAACACAGAAGTTCGCAAAGACGGTAATCATAAGCTACAGAGAAATCTCATCGCCAAGGTAGAACCAGGCGAGATATCTCATCAGCGAGGGAAAGCCATGCAGCAATGCATCAAACAGATCAGTTGCCTGCGAAACAAAAACATGCCAAGAAAAAACCGAAGTATTGCGTTACATGCAGTTCAGAGTTCAGCGTTCGACAGCTACCAAGACTTTGCTCTGTGTGTGTGACTGGAGCTTTGGTGGTGAATAATGTGTTCATTGAGTTGTGTTGAAAAAACAGCAGAAGTAAACAAAACAACAACAGTAATAGCATCCATAATAAAAGAGCAATGAAAACAGCAACATTGCCTATACCAAAATAAATACAGCGCAAACAATAATAATAAAAATAATATTAATAATATTATTAACACATACGGTTGTAAAAATAATAATTATTATTATTCCTTTCTCTCTTTGTTTACCGGCTGTAAGCTCCTGTGGAAAGTCCTGGTTGTTCGTCCATTTGGACTGGCTTTACACCAGGGCTTTAGTGTATATTCGCCTAATTGGCTCATTTGTGTACAGTTGCTTGTTCCTAGCCGCACGGGCAGATGCTTTGAGATGCGACTCATCTCTTTTCAAATCGAGAACTTAAGACTCAGGAAAATCTTTGTAGATCGCCTTTATAAAAAACCGTTGGAGTCTAGCAGCCCTCACGATGCTAGTGATTTATCAATAATAATATAAATGATAGAGAACCAAGAATTTCCTCAACGCAACACTCAGTCAGAGGACCTGTCAAAAAAACCTTTTTCTGGAGACAACATGGCGTCTACACATCAAACGGCGCTTCCCTTGAATTGTTCCTGTCATATTTTCTCCAGGTTATGCTGGTGTGTTGGGAAATGAGCAGTCAGATAGTTTGGCCAGTTCTGCACCACTTGATGGTGAATTGATGTATGACAAGCTGGATGTTGTGAGGGCCTTCGGAAGCGAGTGAACAGTGCACAGATAGATCATAACTGTCTGAGAAGAATGGCGCTGCGAGGAGTTACACGGGGATCTGGCCGACGCTCGACACTCAGGGTGGAGGCGAGACGAATATACAATTAGACTGTTACTAGTACCATTGGAATTGTAACTCTTCGCTTGCTGCTGAAGATTTGGACGGCGTGCTAATGTGGGTGTCCCCAGTGCTGTGATGTCAATTCTTAATTCAACAATCAAGATTTGTTCCAGTGTTGATCTGCATACTTTTGCCTCCCTCACACTGCCCCGGCCCGTGGCTTCTTTATCATATTAATACGCTTTTTTATATTTTGGGTCGGATTAATGAATTTTATGGAAATTTATGGTAATACGGAACAATATAATTACGTCTGTGTTTTCGCACTTCACATACACAAAAACAAAAATAGAGAGAAATACACACAAAACAGTGATTACAAAAGCGTGTCTGGCATCTGCTTATGAAGCTATCAATTACAATAAATATGGTATGCACGCAGCCTGACATAATATTTATCTAGACGAAGAAATCCCAGACAAACGCAAGGACCGAACGCTGCCACAGAAGGCTGACGGAGAGATGTGGAAGATATGACTTGGCGCGCCGTGGATAAACATATCAACAGGTGGCAAGATTTGATTTTTGGGGGGATCTCATCGCGGTGTCTGATCTAATTCACGTCTGGAATATGGAAAATATTGTCTGGTCGCCGAGTTTGTAAAAGAGCAAGACTTGGCAAACAACATCGGAGCAATGGAAATTAGGGGCTTTACCCGAGGAGGTGAAGAACTTGGAGAAAAGCCTGATGCCAAATATGTGATTATTTAAATGTATACATATTTTAGCAATGTATATGAATTGTACGATATCACGAGGAACCTGAAGGGAAGGAACCAACAAGAAAAACGGGAGAAAGAACTTTATTTTCAGAAGGTCACAATTTTGGCACGCAGGTTCGTTTTATGACGTGTTGCTAAAGGGCGGTGGGTATGATTTTCACAGCTGATGCCCGGGAACCAACACTGTGAGAAGATGAGGGTGGTCGAGAGGAAGAAGAAGAAGAAGAAAAAAAAAAAAGAAGAAGAAGAAGAAGAAGAAGAAGAAGAAGAAGAAGAAGAAGAAGAAGAAGAAGAAGAAGAAGAAGAAGAAGAAGAAGAAGAAGAAGAAGAAGAAGAAGAAGAAGAAGAAGAAATAAGAAGAAGAAGAAGAAGAAGAAGAAAAAGAAGAAGAAGAAATAAGAAGAAGAAAAAAAAGGAAGAAAGAGAAAGCAGCAGCAACAAAAACTTAAGAAGCTTACGACGATGATATCTACATGTTGCTAGACAGACTAACAGCCATGTCTATGATTTCTTTTTTAGACACACACATATCCCCCCAGATACACGAGGGGACATGAATTAACCACATAATGATTGACACAGAAATAGATACACCCTTTAAGCAGGCAAAGAGAAAATCCGACAGACTGGCTATCACAAGAAAAAAGAAAGAAATTCTTCAATCTCTAGGCCATTCAGATCGGTAAGTGGACATGTTAATCCTGTCTATACGAAACAACTCACTTTGCCTTTGTTGGATTCTTTTTACATATTGTTTCATATCTTCTTCTGTCCAGTCAGTTGTTGTATCAAGTACTCTTTCTCGTGTGGGTTCCAGAATCTTTTTTTTACGTGTGATAAAATGGACATAACGGTTATAGTGCATTCATCAGCATATAACAATTGTTTTAGATTATGCATGCTCAGCTAGCACTGTAGTATTAGTAACTGGTAGCTTTCGCATGTTTTAGTCCTCAAACCGCAACAATGATACCGCTTTTTTATCATTATTATTATTATTTATTTTTTTTTTTTTTACAAATAATTGATTTGTGAGCCTTTTAACAGCCAAGCTGTAATTTGTAATTGTAATGTACTTGCTCCGTCAGTGTCCGTGCTGGTCCAATTGTTTCGTGTAAAGCAGCATATGCGGTCAAAGCATATGCGGTCAAAATGGACGCTAGGCAGGGGCACTGTTTGGAGCCGAGGCAAATTTTTTGCTTTTGCCGGACAGTGGCCGATGCATTTTTGCTCTATTTGTAGACGATATATTTTCGTCGCCCAGTTTCTGAGTTAAATGCATGGTGTGACACTGTGAGCTGCGGATTTCATTTGGAATATTTTTTTTACTGTCACCAACGTGATGGTACGAACTGTAGATTCAGAAAATGGCGCGTGGCCTGTCGTCGCAATGTTGGTTGTACTCGTTTGTGATTATAATGCTGATCTGTCGGTGACTTCTGCTACCATCAATGATGAACTGCATTTCTGCCAGACTGTTTGTGTGAGCACTTCGGATGGCTACCGTATGCTTTAATGCGTGTGTATGCTAGATATGCTGAGACAGCAGTCTGTCAATCTCTCCACAAGAAACTGTGATTAACATTCTGGGTGTTTTTCGTTGGCACAGGAGCGGAGCGAAGATGGGGTGATCCGTTTGCTATGAAGCTGAAACTAAGATTACCAGATTACCAGATTAATAAACCTAAGTCTATGAAGAAGAGTTGGCGTCTGTGGCTTAGGTGTTGCGAACGCGCTTCGTAATGCCGGGATGCCGGGTTCGATCCCAGCTGCGGTTCTGTGCCTTGCCTTGGTTTTGACAGTGATATCAAGAAACCGACCGTTCAGAAAGCAGTGGCAAACTACTAGACGTAAATTTGCCTAGAAAAACCACAATCGCCAAAAACTAGAGGAGTTGGTTCTGCAACGTCCTGTAAAGGTTACCGTAAAACTGCCAATTATTACCTTTATTATACCACTTTTGCTGTGTAGGCGGGGGGGGGGGTGGGGGTGTCATTAAGCCTGAACAAATCCACAGCCTTACCGAGGATTCGAACCCGGGTCTCCCGCTTGAGAGCACAGCTTTCCAACCGTTCGGCCAGACGCTCTATGTGAAGACTGGATGTAGTTTCGTCGCTAAGCTTTTGAGTTGAATGCATGGCGTGACACTGTGAGCTGCGGATTTCAACTAACAACTAACTTTTCTAACTAGGAAGAAGAAATGCAACTGGAGAGCTTCATGTTATGGCAGGGCAGACCGGGCCTTTAACATCAGCTAATCTAAGGTGAAGTTTGGAGTTTAAAGTTTGAACAACGGATCGACATCGTGGCACACGGGTAGTTAGGTTAGTTGAGTATCCTTTACAGGACGTTGCAGAACCAACCCTGGCTGTTGTGTGGTTTCTCTAAGCAAATTTACGTCCAGTAGTTTGCCATTGCTCGGTCGGCCCCCTGATACCACTATCGAAACCAACGCGAGGCGCATGGTCCGCAGCTGGGATCGAACCCGGCACCCCCGCATTACGAAGGGTTCCCATCGACTTAGCTACAGAGCCGACACACGGGTTGTAACACATTTTTTTAATTTTTATTCAAATATCCAGAATTCACGAGTTCTTAACCCGTTGGCTCGGTACTATGGATATCGCAACCCTTCGGCCTTGATTCCATGATAAATACCGTAACTCTGGGAGAAATGTGGCTTTTCTGCCTACCCCCGGGCGTGAACCCAGACCACAAGGAGTTCATCACCCGGTCTTCACGAAGTCAGGCTGAAACAACCACGCTAGCGAGCCGGGCGTAGTAACCCATAAGTGCTCCGTTCTTCTACTCACTCAAGTCTGAGTCCGAAGAAGCTCAGCACAGTGCACAGGGCTCTGTAGCACCGGCAAGGATCGTGAAATACTTTTATATTTTAACTACAAATTTGGCCAGGCAGCGCCGTAAGGCTACTCTTTTCGATTTCCAACTGCCAAGGGATTTTTTTTTTACGTGCGCAACAATGCACACGGGCGTCCGATTTTACTACCCAGAGACCAGGGGTAATTACTAGAAGTCCAAGTCCACGTGAAAAAATCCCATCCCCTCCCGGGTATTGAACCCTGAACCACTAGCACTCGAGGTGGACACCATGCCTCGAGACTACGCATCTTCCTAATCTAAGATGAAAACTCTGACAAGCGGACAGATAGAGCACTGCTCTTCTGATCCGGCAGCTTCGGCAGCTTGCTTTGTTCAAAACGTCTTAGTGTTGCCTTGTCTTTCAAGTGAACAATGCAGGTGGAATGGGGGATCATATTGCATGTTCAAAACATGGTCTTTACAATACGGTCAATGCATCTTTTTACAGGGTCACATGTTCGGAAAAAAACCCGAAAAAAACTAAACAGAAGAGATCCAATGCCACCTAAAAAGCATGTTGTTTAAGGCCACTAATTTAGACTGCTGAAATTAGATGTGTTGCGGCGCAAGGCGCATATATCGCCGCCTAGCTGTAAACCACAACTCAACGTGCCAACCGCCCTGTTAAGGGCTAAAAAATACAATTATCACCCGGTGGGATTTGCAACTCAGGTAATCTGCCTGACAGGCGGAAACCGTATTTTTGTACTACCAAAGACTTGGGATTTTGGTTCACATGAAATTAAATAATAACGCGAAGCCGAGTTTGTAAATTTGCTATTCCATTGTTGAACTCTTGAGGCCATGAATGGGATTTGTAAACAGTGAATAATTTAGGACCGGTATTCTGAAGAGTGCCGAAATATACCTAATATGCCTGAAGACGTGAAAAAGCGTCCTTTACTTTATTTTTACTTACACATGGAACCTTACAAAGGAAATGAAATATCTTTTCTAATTTGAGTCGGCCTCCCGAAAGACATAATCCCAGAAGCACGGTCTGTTTCTTGGAGAACTCAACTGACACACAAAGAACCGAAATACTGACGTTGATTTCCGGATGTAGGCGTGGCTTCAGGAGATGAATTTTTTTCGGTTTTAATGAATCCAGGCTGGCTGGGGCGGGAGAAAGATGTGAAATAACTGGGGCGGGGTTCAATTCCTAGTCCAAGTTATCATGTTTCCTGTTTTTTTATTTTTTGTTTTTTTTTATTATTATTATTATTATTCTGGAGTGTAGATGTGCTTGGGTTGTGTGAGTCAATAGTTTAAAAAATTCCTGTCACAAAAATATTGTTTGTGTTGGAAAGAACTATAAATATCGTAATGTATTGGCATATATGAAGACTCGCTCGTACCATACATACACATTCAAATAGCACAAACAGAGAAACAAATATTATGCAATTAAAGAAATACCACATACACACTCACAGATGCCACTCATACAGACAAAATCAGCACACATACATATTGTTACTTGTTTTTGAGGTTTTTAACAACGTATCAACATCATGGCGCACGGGTAGGTAAAATATAAGTGCTCCGTTCTTCTTCTAACTGAAATCTGAGCCCGAAGAAGCTCAGCACAGTGCACAGGCTCCGTAGCACTGGCGAGGATCCTGAAATACTTTCGGTAGATTTTTTACTCAAAATTTCGCCGTTGTTAGGCTACTCTTTTCAATTTCTAGCTGCCAAGGCAACAATGTACACGGGCGTCTGATCTCACTATCCGGAGACCAGGGGGAATTATTAGAAGTCTAAGTCCACGTGAAAAAAATCCCAGTCCTTACTGGGTACTGAACCCGGAACCTCTATCACTCAGACGGACACCATGCCTTGAGGCCACGCAGCACCCAGTACCCCACTTACAGACATACACAACACACAAAAACACAGTCCACACACTAACAAAAATATCAAACACGCACACAGACAACAAAACACGTGCAAAAACAAATAACCGTATTGGTGATTGCACATTTAGTTCTGTTTTCAATGTCCTGTGCCAATCTTTTTTCTGGTCGTCTCCTGTCCCTCTTTTCCCGGTGCAATACCCACGGGTACTGGTCTTTTGCGTTTGAAATGGCCAAAGCATTTCAGTTTCAGAGACAAGATGCTGTTTACGTGCCAATTTTTCCTTAGCGTTCAGATCTTTTAGGATGTCAGTATTTATGTTCCCTCTTCGTCAATGGCTAAGTCGATGAAAACGCCTCGTAATGTCGGGATGCCGGGTTCGATCCAAGTTGCGGGCCACGCGCCTTGCGTTGGTTTCGACAGTGGTATCAAGAAAGCCGACTGTCCAGAAAGCAATGACAAACTACTGGACGTAAATTTGCCTAGTGAAACCACACAGCAGCCAGGGGCTGTTGGGGTTTGGTTCTGCTACGTCCTATAAAGGATACGCATCTAACCTTCGTCAGTGGAATTCTAATAATTTTAGTATTGCATTTCAGGTCAAAGGCCTTTATTTTCTTTCTCAATGAATGCAAGATATTCACAGCTAACTTCCAAATGATGCTACAGGAACTATGCATGCTATCAAATGATACTACAGGAACTATGCATGCTATCAAATAATACTACAGGAACTATGCATGCTATCAAATGATGCTACAGGAACTATGCATGCTATCAAATGATGCTACAGGAACTATGCATGCTATCAAATGATACTACAGGAACTATGCATGCTATCAAATGATACTACAGGAACTATGCATGCTATCAAATGATACTACAGGAACTATGCATGCTATCAAATGATGCTACAGGAACTATGCATGCTATCAAATGATGCTACAGGAACTATGCATGCTATCAAATGATAATACAGGAACTATGCATGCTATCAAATGATACTACAGGAACTATGCATGCTATCAAATGATACTACAGGAACTATGCATGCTATCAAATGATACTACAGGAACTATGCATGCTATCAAATGATACTACATGAACTATGCATGCTATCAAATTATACTACATGAACTATGCATGCTATCAAATGATACTACAGGAACTATGCATGCTATCAAATGATACTACAGGAACTATGCATGCTATCAAATGATACTACAGGAACTATGCATGCTATCAAATGATACTACAGGAACTATGCATGCTATCAAATGATACTACAGGAACTATGCATGCTATCAAATGATACTACAGGAACTATGTATGCTATCAAATGATGCTACAGGAACTATGTATGCTATTAAATGATACTACAGGAACTATGCATGCTATCAAATGATACTACATTTTTTGTGTCTGGGGTTTAGCCAGATATCTTTATTGCTGTTCTGCCAGCTATCTTATTGTAAATATTGCGTCTGTGCAGCTTTAGTTTAGTTTAAAACACATCTGGGTTTCTAAGCGTCGTTATTAAAGTAATTGTTTTAATCGCCTGTCAATTACCTTGGCATATTTTTGCGATGTGTTTTCTAGGTAAAAGATTCCTGAACAATTAGAACCATCTTTCTCATTCCCTTTCGCATGAGAAACATCTTTAACTCTTTCATTCCCAACCATGTTACATTCATCGTCATCATCATGTGCCCTGCCAACTGGCGTAGACGCTCGTAGGCGCTGACAGATCATGATCCCTGGTTGCCTGGAACAGCTGTCTAGATAATATCCCTCCATGGCCTCGTTTCAGCCCATCCATCATCATCTCTCTTGGTCTGCCTCTACCCCTTTTTTCCAAAGATCTTTCCAGTTGTCACGATGTTCTCCAATGTCTCTCTTCTCAATATGTGGCCAAAGAACAGTGTTTGTCTCTTTCTTTTTGTTGTATATGGAGATCTACTTTCATTAGCTTCTTTCAAGCAATCGCTGTTAGTTATTCCACAGGACCTTCTCCGCGAACTGTAGATTAAACACTGCTGTAAGACATATATAAATAAACAATAGTTTTTCCCCGTGTTGGTCCCAGAACTCTATTATAGGGAAAAACAAGAATAGACCCACTGCCTACCTAGAAGCATGTCGTAAGAGTCGACTTATTCGGAGATTTCTGCAAAGTCGGAGTGCATCTGACTTAGCGACAAGGAACCAGCAGTCTGCGTACATACAGTCGGATCTGTAAAACGGATGCACACGCAACACTCAGGTTCTGGAACAGGACTGCAGTCCAGAAATGGACGAACAAACAAAATTTCCCGCCAGAGTTTACAGCTGGTGAACGCGAAGGAGAAAAAGAAAGTAGTTTTGATTTAAAAACAAAAAAATTCACTTGTATGAAAACTTATGAGACACATGGAAATTCTGCTTTCTTTTTCAACTGAGTCGGTACCAAGCAGTTCCCGACTGGCTGCTTTTTAACCTCTTACTTAATAATGACTCCTAACTGCTTATTTTTCATCCAGTTATTTTCATCAACTCAGTCTGAATTATTTCTTTACTCCATTAGTTCATTACACGACGCAACGTGTATCAATTTAAGCTGACCGTTAATTCAGACTGAACGAGTTAAAATAACAACTGTCTAAGACTAAGGAGTTAATAAAAACGAGTAGTTCTATGGCGTGCTTCACTGAACTCTTGTTTCAATGAGATTGGCATTCCTTTCTTACTGATTGCTTAGGCATTAAGATAAACACAGATTTCCAGTTGTTTGAAGAAGCCTCTCCCATGTTATATATCATTTTAGGGATCTTTGTTATTTCCATCATATCAGATTTGCCAAGTACATCATACATTCCCACAAGAATGCTATCCCACCAGGGAGCTTAGCAGTGTTTATTTTTTTTTTGGGGGGGGGGGGGCGTTACGGGTATTCTCGGGGGGGAGTTGGATACGTATTCTCGGGGCATGGTGTCCGCCTCGAGTGCTAGCGGTTCCGGGTTCAATCCCCGGTAAAGGCTGGGACTTTTTTTCGCGTGGGCTTAAAACTTCTAGTAATTCCCCGTGGTCTCTGACTAGTGAGATCGGATGCCGTGTGCATTGTTGCGCACGTAAAAAAAAAAAACAATTCCTTAGCAGTTGGGGATCGAAAAGAGCAGCCTAACGGCGCTGCTCGGAAAAAATTTGCAGTAAAAAATCTATCCAAAGTATTTCAGGATTTTCGCCGGTACTACAGAGCTTGTGCACTGTGCAAAGTTTCCTTGGACTCAGACTTGAGTTAGATGAAGAACGAAACACTTAAGGGTTACTAACCGTGTGCCATGATGTTGGTCCGTTGTTCAATACTCAGACCTCATTTTTTTTTATGTATTTGTACGTTATCTGTCAGTATTGTTGGACTTTCCAGATATATACAGTCCGAGTATAGAACATAAATAAACGTTCATCTTTTCTTCATGCTGGAAGCAACCGTGATGTAGCAGCTAGACGCTTGCATGTGGATCCAAAGGTCGTAGGTCCAGGTCCTGAGTCCGAATTTCGGGAAAAGTCCCGAGAAGTAAAGGCTGCCAGTGTGAGTTTTACCTCATCACTCACTAACTGCCGATTGGTCTATAAAAGATAGGTCTAGCCCTATATGCCCAGTACACCTCAATGAGGCTTGCAAAATGGACGTTCACTTTGCTGCATGCTGCTTAAGTAACGAAGCAGCTGTCACTAGCTGAATGAAACCGTGGGTTACTTGTCGTCTGCTGACTGGGCAGCATTGCAGTTTGGCCAAATCACAGAAGAATGGTGCCTGTTTCGACCTGCTTTTGCGTTCTTGTCCTGGCCATAATTATAGCAGGCATATTAATTTATTCTTTGACTCTCTCTCTCTCTCTCCCTCTCTTTCTCTCTCTCTCTCTCTCTCTCTCTCTCTCTTAATTCCTGTGTGTGTGAGTAGTGTGTGTGTGTCTGCGTGTGTATTTGTCTGTGTCTGTATCTGTCTGTGTGTGTGCATGTAAGTGTGTACATGTGGGGGGGGGGGGGGGGGGGGGGGTGGGGTTGGTTCCTGTTCTAAATTGTTTTTAAACATTTTTTTTTCTGCATGGGTATTGTCCTTACCGTACTAAAATCGTCATAGAAAAAGTCCTTCACAGATTATTCCTGCAATAACAGCCTGCTTAATTAAAAGAAACCAGCTATCTCGTCTCATTGGCTTGCATGCCACTTGTCTCTTATGCCGTGTGCCCATCTTGGCGCTGGTCGGCCCCTGCTTCTCATTCTCGCTACCATGATTTCCATTAGTGGGGTTTTTTTTCCCAAGCCATTGTGGTGTTTAATATGAGTTTACGTTAGTATAGTTAAGTCGACGGATCAGCATCATGACACACGGGTGTAAAACCATAAGTGCTCCGTTCTTCTTCTAACTCAGGCCTGGGTCTGAAGAATCTCAGCGCGGTGCTCGAACTCTGTAGCGCCGGCGAGGATCATGAAATAGTTTTTGGGTAGATTTTCCACTCCAAATTTTGCCCGGGCAGCGCCGTTAAAAATCTGGAGTAAGACAGGGGTGTGTCTTATCACCACTGCTGTTTATCACCTACATCGACAGTATATGTAAGAATGCCAAGCCCATGAATGAAGATCTTAGTAAGTTTAACGAATTACTCTTTGCAGATGACCAGGCCTTGATAGCAGATACAGCAATGAAATTGCAACAACATCTAACATCCATGAATGAAGAATGTAAAACAAATAATATGAGAATCAACACTGAAAAGACAGAAGTAATGTCAATAGGAAAAAAGAAGACAGATCTAAACATAACAATAGAATACAAAGGCATTAAACAGGCATCTGAGTTTAAATATCTGGGAACTACATTTACCGAAGATGGGAAAATTGGATAAAGAAATTGACATTAGATGCAGTAAAGCAAACCAAGTATTGGGACAGCTAGCCCCCCTCTTACAGCATAAGACAATCCCAATCAGCACAAAGAGACATCTTATTCAAAGCATATTTATTCCAACTCTGTGCTACCAGTGCCAGACATGGTCACTCACAACAAACCATAAAAGAAAATTAGTAACCACGGAAACGAGATGTCTGAGAAGGGCTGTAGGAGTGACCATAAGAGATAAGATCAGAAATGAGATCATAAGAGAACAAGTCGGTACAGAACCAATTCTGGATTACATACAAAGACAGCAAGTAAAATGGTTTGCCCACTTAGAGAGAATGCCTTGTGACACCATACCATACAAAGCATACATGGAAAGAGAAAAAGGACGTAGAGCACGGGGTAGACCAAGAAAAAGATGGAAGGATAACATCAGAGAAACTCTACAACAGCACGATGTGCCTATGGTCGAGGCAGCCAGAAGAGCTAGAAACAGAACCTTATATCTCCCTCGACACCCACAGCGGTAAAAGAGGAAGTGAAGAAGAAGAAGAAGAAGAAGAAGAAGAAGAAGAAGCGCCGTTAAGCTACTATTTCTCGATTTCCAACTGCTGTTTAAAAAAAAAAATTTTGCGTGCGCAACAATACACACGAGCATCCGGTCTTACTACCCAGAGACCAGAGCAGATTACTAGAAGTCAACGTGAAAAAATCCCAGCCTTCACCAGGGTTTGAACCCAGGACCTCCAGCACTCGAGGCAGATGACATACCTCGAGACCACTCAGCCCCCATTTAGGTGTTTAAAATGAACAATGCGCCTCAGTTTCCGAGAGTTGACCATGTTCTTAGTGCACTTGTATCCATGAGAGGTTCAATTCCTGGCACGGTAACTATAGCATTCGATTTTTATGTTGTCTAGTGTATTCTTCTACCGTTCTACTTCTTTCTATGAGTGCCGATCAATACACTTTTTGTTACTTGATTAACACAGTTTCCGAGACATGATGCTGCTAGTGAATAAGTGTTGGTCCATATATATGGTTGCCTCTGGACGGTCGGCTCCCTGATACCACTGTCGAAACCAACGCAAGGAGCATGGCCCGCAGCTGGTATCGAACCCGGCACCCCGGCATTACGAATCGTTCGCATCGACTTAGCCACAGAGCCGACATCGGTCCATATTAAGATATTTAGGATGACATTTTTATTGTGTTCGAACACTGTTGGCAGTCCTTGAGGGCACTGCCAGCTATTCCTGATACATATTTTCTTTCACACCACGATGTCAAACAGTCCAGCATCTCCTCTCTTGGTTTCATACTGCCTCTCTCTCTCTCTCTCTCTCTCTCTCTCTCTCTCTCTCTCTCTCTCTCTCTTACTCTCTCTCTCTCTCTCTTCCTCTCTCTCTCTCTCTATCTCTCTCTCCCTCTCTCTCTGTGCGAAAGATTGTTGACCGGAAGGGCAGAATGTAAGACGGGCCTGCGTGCCCCATTTGTGACCCTTTGAAAATAAAGTTCGTTCGTTCTCTTTCTCTTTTCTGTTTTGTTAAACAAAAACCATATCTCTACAGTTTCCATACTAATGAGTTGACTGTCCGCTTGTCTCTTTCATACATCGGAAATAGCTTTGTATAAGTAAAGAAACACAAAACCTTTTTAACGCCTTTTAGGCTTATTGGGTATATAGGGCTAGACCTGTATTTTTTAGACCAACTGCACACGATGGTTAATGTGATCAGCATCACACTGGCCGCCTTTACTTCCCAGACCTGCCCCTGGTACTCACTCAAGGCTGGGTCCACCTAGGAGCCAAGGTTATTTCTGGGGAAAAAAAGTCAGCCTTCGCCAGGGAGCGAATTCACGACCTGCCGATCCGCAGGCGAGCTTTTAGCCGCTACGCCACGGCTACTCCCAAATTGCTTTGTATAATTCTTAGAAATTATTTTCTCACCTGATTGGACAAATGTATTTTGTTCTGAAAATTATTTTTCCTTTAAAAATAAAATATACTAATACTTTAGACTAGGGCTGTACCGAATAGTGATTTTCACTATTCGGCCGAACACGAATAGCTGGATCAACTATTTGGCCGAATACGAATAATGAATCATCATCATCAGGTGCTTTGCCCACTGGCATGGACGATTATGAATCGCCACAATGTGCGATCTCCTGCAGCATGTATCATTTCGTGTGCCGAAACACCTCCATGGCGTGCAACAAGACTATCAAGAATCTTCTCTCGTTGTCTTCCTCTATCCCTCCTTCCACAGATCTTTCTAGTGGTCAACACATGTTCTATTTTCCCTGTTCTCATAACATGGCCGAAAAATGATGACTGTCTCCTTCTGATGTCTGTGAGTAGTTGTTTTCGGGCTCCTGCCTCTTTCAAAACCTCTTGGTTGCTTTTGTGTGTGTGTGTGTGTGTGTGTGTGTGTGTGTGTGTGTGTGTGCGCGCGCGTGCGTGCGTGCGTGCGTGCGTGCGTGCGTGCGTGCGTGCGTGCGTGCGTGCGTGCGTGTGTGTGTGTGTGTGTGTGTGTGTCCAAGGTGTTTTAAGCATTGCTCTGTAAAACCATAGAGGCCTCAAGAAATTGTTTGGCCTGCCTACCGATCGTCCAGGACTCACAGCCATATGTTAAAACTAGATGTATGTAGCAAGCAAGAATTTATTTTCTAACCTTCAATGACAAAGATATATTGCATAAGATGTTATTCCTTGTATAAAATGCAGTTTTTGCCTGTCCTATTCTGTTTCTTATTTCAGTAATGCATCTTCCATCTGATGTTATCCATGTGTCCAGATACCTACATTTCTGCACTTGTCCTAAAATAAAACCATTGACTTTTATAACACATTTAGGAATAATTATTTTCTTTGATACCACCAATACTTCTGTCTTCCCACAATTCAAACTGAGGTCCATTCTTCCACTTTCGAATAGTGTATAAAATAGATCTTGAAAAAAAAAAAACATAATGTTAAATGTACGCTGAAATTTTACTTCACAAAATGTAGTACAGAATAGTAAATATTTAAAAACATTTCATGTTTTGCATCCTTCAATCAGTCAGTCTGCGGTAACTAATACCTACGAATGAAAGTATTCTTACTTTTATAACAAGTAACTAAACTTGTGAATTGTCACTGACAGCTTAGTTAATCCATGAAAGCGGCATTAGCTTAAAAAAATTGTTCCCATGTTGTCAGCATTAAGGCAGCTTCTTGTCTCACTGAAGGTATTTCCAGCTGTATCAAACAGACGTTCACTTGGTACGCTCGTAGGTGGTGCACAAAGATAACGCTTGACAGTATAAAACAAGGTGGGAAATCTTGATATGTTTCCACCAGTCACGAAACGGGTGTAATGTAACCACTATTCGTATTCGGCCCGACCGCAACTATTCGGCCGAATACCGAATAGTTATTAAGTCCACTATTCGGCGCCGAGGCGAATACGAAGCGAATATTTTGTACAACCATTCTTTATACTCACTGCGCCCCCCTCCTCCGACCCCCCCCCCACCCCACAAAAAAGATGCTGTAGGAGGCAACTAATTAGGTGTTCGTCCTTCGAAGTCTGAGTGCATCTGCCTGAGATGCAAGGAACTAACAGTCTGCATACGAACAGTATCTTCAAATTGGATGTGAACGCAAAACTGCGGTTCTGGACCAGGACTACAGTCCAGAAGTGGACGAACAACCTTAACTTTCCACCGGTAGAGGTGAAGAGGAAGAAGACTTAAGATTTATTGATAGAGAAGGTTTCACAAGTCGTGGACAGCTTGAAAAACCTCCAAGTCAGTAACCGTTCAGTTAAAGTTGTTGAAATCTGGCATGCAACCTGTAAATGATCATGTCCATCATGAGATCTAATAGACTGAAATGGCTGGGGCATATTGAGAGAAGGTCAAATGACAGAGGGGTAAAAACTGTCTACACAATTGAACTAAATGGTCATAGACCACGAGGCAGACCAAGAAGACGATGGGGAGATAACTTCCAAAGAGATCTGCAAACACTTGATGGAAAGAGAAGGCCAGCAGGGAGATGAATGGAGGCGGGTGATATCTGCAGCAAAGAACCTCAAGGGTTGGAATGCTGAAGAAGAAGCCAAGCAGAGAGATGTTTGGAGGTGGGTTATATCTGCAGCCGTGAACCCTAAGGACATATATATATATATATATATATATATATATATATATATATATATATATATATATATATATATATATATATATATATATATATAAACGAACATCTAGTGTTTATTTTGCATTATTTGCGGAATATTAAAAAAGAGACTTTGATTTAAAGGAAACAGTTAATATGCTTACATTTAACTGTGCAACAGGAACTTTACAAAATTTCAAATTGTTGGCGTTTCAAATGCGTCTCACTCCCATGTGGGCATCTCCAGCACTAGCCTTCCGTGAGTTAGATGAGCACAGTTTGTCACTGCACGCGGGATAGGCTATCAAAGTAATCACCACGCATCGCTGTTCACGGGAATTGATTTCAAAACATGCACGCGGGATAGGCTATCAAAGTAATCACCACGCATCGCTGTTCACGGGAATTAATTTCAAAACAATCTACACGCGTGTGTCAATTACTGTACAGTCTGTTTCTAAGGGTATTCGCAATATTAGTCAAACAACAATTAAAGACATTCTCCGCTTTAAGAAAACAGCAGCACCTGTGCAGTTGTAAATTACACAGTCACAAGGACATGGACAATTTAAGGCCACAAGCAAAAATATGTGTTGATGCGTACATAAGTTTTCCCCCGTTACTTATTCAAGTGTGAGGGCACCACATTTGAAACGGACAATGGTAGATTTATTTCATTCTACTTGTAGCGTTGAGTCGGCTCTGTGGCTAAGTCGATGCGAACGCTTCGTAATGCCGGGGTACCGGGCTCGATCCCAGCTGCGAGCCATACGCCTTGCGTTGGTTTCGACAGTGGTATCAGGGAGCCGATCGTTCAGTTAAATGGCAAACTACTGGACGTAAATTTGCCTAGTGAAACCACACAACAGCCAGAGGCTGATGGGGTTGGTTCTGCAACGTCCTGTAAAGGATACTCAACTAACCTGTAGCGTTGGGACCTTCAGATAGAACAAACTCATAAAGTAAACAAGCTGCTTAGTAAGACACGTCTGTGGCTTAGGCACTTTCTAATGCAGCGGTGCCGGGTTCGATCCCTGCTGCGGGCCTTGCGCCTTGCGTTTGTTTCAACAGTGGTATCGAGAAGCCGACCGTCCAGGAAGCAATGGCAAACTACTGAACGTGAACTTGCCTAGAAAAGCCACAACAGCCAAAAAAAAGTGCTCGGGTTCGTTCTATAACGTCTTGTAAAGGATACGCAATATTTTAAACACTTAAAAAAAAATAAAAGTAGAACATCATATACGACAATGACAAGGAAACAAACGACGTTCTGTGGTCATGTGATGACAAAAGGAGCACTGGAAAATATCGTGATGATTGGAAAGATCACTGGTAGAAGAGGCAGAGGGAGACCGAGAGAAATAGTGGTGGATGGCTTAAGACAGTGGCATGGAGGAATATCATCAGTAGAATTGATCGAGAACACCAAAGACGAGATCTGTGGCGTCGCATGAACGCCTACGTTAGCTGGCAAGGAAATTTATTGATGATTATGATAAACATTTTTTTTTTTTTAGTGAGACACACATTTTGGATAGAAAAACGCTACTGGAAAACAAAATTAACTAGTGCGGCGTGGACTTAATTTGGAGTCAGAAACCAAATTATTTCAAAAGGCTTCTAGCGTAAGCGTTAATTATTTTGTGTGTGTGTGTGTGTGTAAGGGTTGTATTCGCAACGTGTATCTGGCATCTAGCTCTCCATGGTACAGACATCGACGAATTGTGCCAGATTGGGTTTTTTTTAATCCAGAATTCACTCTTGTGGATTGTAAAATCTGTAGCAGACATTACGCGTCCCGTGGGAATTCCCAAATCTTTGACCGGGTAGTTCTGATTTTCACAGTTTATTTTCACCGGGTACGAAATGTTGGACATGGTTGTTAGTTTTGTCCATTGATGTTGTTTTATGTCTCTTGCAGTGTTGGGTCTTTATGCCAACAATGTTGTAATCAGTGGCGTCGAAACCTTAGGAAAGAGCCATTTTGAGCCCCCTCCCTTTTCTCCCATAATTTTTAGAGGGGTTTAGCCCTATGAATCTCTTTTAACTACAGTTAAAAGGCGAAAAATGCAATGTTATAGACATGTAATTAGATCTAACCGCCTCTCAAAAACAATACTGCAGAGCTCATAGAGGGAAAGAGGAGAAGAAGCAGACTAAGAAAGACTTGGTTACAGAACTTGACTGACTGGACAGGCCTCAGGCATGCAACTATGAAGTCCATCGCAACCGACCGCCAAAGATGGAGAGAAATCATCAAACAGTCAACAGAAACTGGTGACCAAACGACACGTAGAGTCACAGGACGATGATGATACCCCGCTCCAAAAAAAATAAAAACGTCGACATTCTGCAAGACCTCAGCATCAAGGAGAACTGGCTGGTAAACAGCTTCCTCTCCCAAACCTGAGGTTATTTTGGTCAAGGCAAGCGTCTGGGGAGAGCGGTGCAGTTTCCAGAAAGCAAGGGCCGACCTCCGCGAACATGGATACAGAACATTGGAGATACGTTGGCTATGAAATATGGAGTTTAAAATCTACTCAAGTATTTCATAATCCTCGCCTATGCTACAGAGCCTGTGCACTGTACTGAGCTTCTTAGGACTCAGACTTGAGTTAGAAGAAGAACGGAGCACTTATGGGTTACTACATGTGTGCCATGATGTTGATCCGTTGTTCAAACTTCAAACCTCAAACCTGGCTTTGAAAGCACACAGGGCTGGAGAACTAGAAAGCTGGCTAGAGTAAGAGAGACCTTAAGATGTGCCATGAAGAGAGCCATGTTCTGTCAAAGGATATTCTGACTGATTGATTGACGCCCGCTTCAACAACCCTTTAATTAAAATATCCGACTCGTAATTCCAACGTACCGCGATCGAAACCCACTGTTGGCTGAGTGGATTTTTATCATAGTACGGGGCGTCGTAGGTCGACCCCGTCTAAAATGGATACTAAGGAGGTATTATCGGGAGGTAAAGACGGCCGTCGTAATGCTGACCACATAACCCACCTAGTGCCGATGGTCTGTAAAACTATGGGCGCTCTCCTATATATCCGATACGCCTAAAGGCGTGAAAAGGGATCTTTACTTACTCCCCTCGCAAGCTACGTACATAGGTTCTTTTTTCAAGAATTGGTTTATACGTTTCATATCACTTTAGTTGGTAATCATAATTATTTTACATTCAACACACACATAGTATTACTATTATTATTATTATTATTATTATTATTATTATTATTATTATTATTATTATTATTATTATTTATATTATTATTATTATTACTGTTAGAGGGATTGAAGAAAGAAGGAGGTCTAAGAGAAACACTAATACGAACGTTAATAAGAGAAGCCAAAGCTGCTGGACTTAATTATATCTATGATATCGAAGTGATTGCTCAAGATAGACCTGAATGGAGACATACACTGCGAGCCCTATGTGACATAGCATGGCACACCCAGACAATAAATAAATTATTATTGCGCACTTAAACATGACCTTCGCCTCATTAAAGGGTCCCTAGAACATTATAAGTAGCTGATGACCCCCGCCCCCCTTACCCTTTCGTTTCCCCTTTGTCAGCTCCGCCAATGGTTTATTTGTGGTGGTGCCCTTGGTTGAAAGCTTTTATTGTTTCCAGAAATTCCGTCAATGTTTATTTTGTTAGTGTGGTTCAAATTCTTCGCTTTACGAATAAGGTGTAATTGTTGGTCATCCCCTTTGTGGGATGCAATTTTTCGTTATTTTGAAGCCCCACCCTGGCTCTTGTCAGGGGCCGCAATATAACCGGCCATAAATATGGCCTGATGGCTGAATGCGGTTTCCGGGACCTCTCCACGGCGGGTGATCTTCATCCACATTGTAGCACTTTGTGTCGTCGCGTGTTTATCGCTTGTGTGGTGTCCTAGTGGGGTAAAATGTACTACAACTGCTACTGCTTCACGATTTGTTCTTTCATCCTCACTTGATTCCATTGAGGTTTACTGTAATTTTGTGAATTCCCGGGGAAATCCCAGAGAGTCCCCGATGGGGAGGACAAGGTCTGAGGACCAGTGATATAAGAGGAACATGCAATGTGCTCTGCAAGGGGTTTGATTCTACAAGCCACATTGCTGTGTTAACGTACACGTAGTTGCTAGGACACACCAGACGACGAACGTTTAGCTATTGACCTTTATTTGCTGATACAATCATCTCACTGACAGCGCATTCTTTCGTTCTCGTGGTCGCTTTGCATGCCTGATTTCTGATGACCTGGTCAACTCTCTCACACGGTGGTTCGCTCCGATCGCAACTCTCGGGTCACACATCAGTATCACACTAACGCATTGTACCAGGTATTAGTACATGTTGAAACTGGCAATCAGGAAACATTAATATCTGATCTCGAACAATTATACGTGATCATAAGCTCTCCGTTCTCATCAGGTGTTCTCTCACATACGACCGCACACAACCAGGTCCGAACTTCAACTGTCTTATTACCCTCTGTGGGTTCACTTTCTCCGTTCCATCCTCACGCTTTTCTTGTATCCTTTTTTCACTCACCACGGTATACTCGAGACCCGCTTATCTCGTTTTCCTCTTGTATCACTGGTCTTCTGACCTTGTCCTCCCCATCGGGAACTCTCTGGGATTTCCCCGGGAATTCACATTACATTTGCAATGCAGTAATGCGCAAGTTTGATGAATGCCTCAAAACCTTTTACAGTATGTCTTACTAACGTTCGATTTCTGAAGCGGACGGTTTGCTAACATGAAAGGCCAGACTTTCTAGCGTAGTTGGTTAAACCGGATTGCGCGGTGACCGGGTGACGAACTCATTGTGGTCCGGGTTCACTCCCGGGGGTAGGCAGAAGAGCCACATTTCTCCCAGATTTACGGTATTTACAATGGAATCAAGGCCGAAAGGTTGCGATATCCATAATACCGAGCCTAAGGGTTAACAACTCATGGCTTCTGAATACTAAAACAAACAAGCAACAAAATAAAATGAAAGCGCTTTCATAGTTTTCAAGCAGTAGTACAGGAGTCAAGGAGTGGCTGGCTGAACTGTTAAGAAGGCTGGCCTCTCATGCTGGAGACCTAAGTTCGAATTCTCGATAAGGTCGTGGATTTTTTTCTGTCGGGAGTTGAAAAGAAATGGTGGCCTGAAAACTCTGCGGCGATAGCACCAGTAGTACGTTCTGAGGCTCAACAATAATGCAAGTCCTTTTGCAAAACAGCGCTCTTATCCGTCTGTTGGTCAGCTTTTTCGCCTTCGACAGGTCCGCTGTCTGGTGAGCGCCGATATCTTTGGTCAACTTATGTTGTCTTGTCGTCAAGGAAGACAGCAAAACTACGAACTCCCGAGACTCAGGCTAGTTTGCAGAGGTAGAACAGTGTTTTATTGGGATTATCTTTGTCTGTGTTTCATTGGGACCATCTTTGTCAGTGTTTCATTGGGACCATCTTTGTCAGTGTTTCATTGGGACCATCTTTGTCAGTGTTTCATTTGGGACCATCTTTGTCAGTGTTTCATTGGGACCATCTTTGTCAGTGTTTCATTGGGACCATCTTTGTCAGTGTTTTATTGGGACCATCTTTGTCTCTATTTCATTGGGATCATCTTTGTCAGTGTTTCATTGGGACCATCTTTGTCTCTATTTCATTGGGACCATCTTTGTCAGTATTTTATTAGGACCATCTTTTTCGGTTTTTGATTGGGACCATCTTTGTCAGTGTTTTATTGTGACCATCTTTGTCAGTGTTTTATTGTGACCATCTTTGTCTGTGTTTTATTAGGACCATCTTTGTCTCTATTTCATTGTGACCATCTTTGTCAGTGTTTCATTGGGACCATCTTTGTCTCTATATCATTGGGACCATCTCTGTCAGTATTTAATTAGGACCATCTTTTTCGGTTTTTCATTGGGACCATCTTTGTCAGTGTTTTATTGTGACCATTTTTGTCTGTGTTTTATTGTGACCATCTTTGTCTGTGTTTTATTGTGACCATCTTTGTCTGTGTTTTATTGTGACCATCTTTGTCTGTGTTTTATTGTGACCATCTTTGTCTGTGTTTTATTGTGACCATCTTTGTCTGTGTTTTATTGTGACCATCTTTGTCAGTGTTTCATTGGGACCATCTTTGTCAGTGTTTCAATGGGACCATCTTTGTCAGTATTTCATTGGGACCATCTTTGTCAGTGTTTCATTAGGACCATCCTTGTGCTGAACGGACTAGGATGTGGACAGAGGCGAGTCTCCGACGCTAAATCGATTACGTGACCTGTGTGGGAGACGTGGTCAAGCAAATATATGCTGTTGTCGAGGTTCACATAGGAGACGTTGTAACAAACTTATTATGGAGAAGTCTGTTGGGTTACTTCGGGATGACTACTGCATCAAATTCGGGTGGCCAGAGTTCAGTGACTTGGAGCTACTTTGGGATGACAACTACATTGGAGTACTGAGTACACGTTGGGATAGCCAGAGTTCAAGGACGTTGAGCGTGTTAGAACAATAATCTTAGTCGAAGTTTCAACGTCACTGCAATCGGGTTTCCCCGTTCTTGCTCCGTTCCTGTGCCAGTGCAAATCAATGAGATGTCTTTCAATGTCGCATTTGAAAAACGGATGAACAACAATTAGTTCCCGAACAGTCCAGAAATATGCCAGCGCAGCAAATGCATATGGCGGTTGCAAGAGACGCCAAAGGCAACAGTGGCCACCAGAAATGCTGTTTATCGTTGATGGAAGTAGTCGGGCACGATAAGTTGGCTATACACAAGTAGAATTATTACAAAAGGTATTTCACCAGACCCACGTAAACCGGCAACCGGCCATATTGAATACAACAACTTAACTGCTGCACAAATGAAAGACATTCCACGTGGGAAAAAATGCAGCTCCCAGGGCTGCACCATGCATTAAACGTAGTAACTCAGGCAGAGTAACCATAGACTACCGTCCGTATATTGAAACTGCACTAGCAGAGCGCGGTCGGAAGCAAAAATAACTTGGAAACTTAATATGCTGTCATGCCTAGTCCTCCATGTTAGACCAGAAGTTCGTGATCAAACAATGTTCCATGAATATAAAACATAGACAGTGTTCCCGACGAGACATAATGAAATTATTATCAAAATCTTAGTGTCTTTGTGACATGTGTTTTCTTTTATTCTGTTTATTTTTCAGATCTAAGGGAACTGTCCGTCATTGATATTTTCTACATCATTGAACATCAGGTGGTACAGGATTAAGGAGAATCACCACACAGCGATATTTTCGATAAATTATCGTCTACACACTGAAACATCATCGCTGTTGTTTAGGTCAAAGCATTTTTGGAGCAATTGAACACTTGTGTTTGTTCAGGGGATCTTCTACTAACCGTACGTCAAGCGAACACACATCTTCTACTCGTCGTCGTTGTATTAGTGCCGACCAGGATATATCAATTTGTTTATCATAACACTGAATCAATAGGGGTCATTACCTCGTATAGCAAAGACGGACATAAATAACGGCGACGTTTAGGACGTGCGTTAGGCTCTGATGTGTGGTTTTATAAAAATTATTGAATGTTGAATTAAGAATCGACATTACAGCACTCGGGACACTCCCATAAGTGCTCAGTCCACATCTTTATCAGCAACAAGCGAGGAGTTCCAATTCTGATGGTACCAGTAACCTTGAGTGTTGAGCGTCGGCCAGATCCCCTGGTAACTCCTCGCAGCGCCATTCTCCTTAGACCGTAATGATCTATCACTCGCTCCCAAGGGGCCATCACAATATCTAACTTGTCACACATCAGTTCACCACCAAGTGGCGCAGAGCCAGCCAGTCTATCTGCCTGCTAATTTCCCAACACAGTGGGCGTAACCTGGATAAAATATCCGAAGGATGCTAACTACCCGGGACCTCTGAAGTAATGCCTGCCACGCCAGTGGTTGATAAAAAAATTTTCAATTACACTGTATGGACGATAGCCGTCCTCCTGATGGTGTGAGACAGAGTAGTGACATTTTCAAAAGCCGTCACTGCCTTTGGTTTCTTCTAAATGACTCTGATGGTTGTGTTGGTGGTGGTGGGGATGATGATGGTGATGATGACATGTTACAGATTACACTTCTGTTTTTTTTTTTTTTTTTTTTTTACTCCATCAGTGCTTGAAGACTTTGCAGCAGATTCTTAGATATCGCAACAGCTAACGTCAAACATCTTGAGTGTTTTATTTACATACTGGCAACAAATACACAACTTGTATGAGCGCTGCCATGTTGTGTGTTAACTGAAATAGCCAGATTTTGTCACTTTGCTAAGACGATATTCTTTGATTGGTATTTGATGAGAATATTCCATCCCTGAAAGTTCGCACATTGACACAAATACATGTTTTTAATTGTTTTGTAAACTGTGTTTTTGAAATTTAGTCAAAGCAGTTGGCCAGTCTATAGACGTATCCTGTGACGGTCCAAAGCCATGGAACAAGTTGGTTTATCTGATGCACATTTAGTTACGTGGTTTGGAAGTTCTTTCAACAACACAACAATGTCGCCTTTCAACGCTACAGCTAACGAGGAATCGAAAGAAACCTTTGAGAGACTGGTAGGGATTATTATTCCCGTTATCTTCGGAGCCATTTTCCTGTTAGGACTGTTCGGGAATTTTCTTGTAATCATGGTGATCGTAACTGACAAGCGTATGAGAAACACGACAAATATATTGATTCTTTCCTTAGCTATTGCAGATCTAATGTTTATTGTCTTTTGTGTACCGTTTACAGCCACACTATATACTCTACCCGTTTGGCCATTTGGAGCTATCTGGTGTAAGACGGTGATATACTTGATGTATGTGTCTGCTTATGCTAGTATGTATTTTTTAGTAATCATGTCCTTGGATAGATATCTGGCGGTCGTGCACGCCATACGTTCTATGACTTGGCGCTCAGAAAGAAATACATGGCTTGCTGTAGCTGCCATCTGGATCATTTTCCTTTGCGGAAATATACCAATCTTTGAGCAGTGGGGTGTGATTGATTACGATTATTTTGGCGAGAATCGATCTAGATGTTTTCAGATTTCGTTACTTGAGGATGACTATCAAGCTAAGGCGTTTTTCGGCAGTTTCTTCTTTTTTGGATACGTCTTCCCGCTAGCAATCACCTTGTTGCTGTACGGACTTATGCTGAAGCGACTTCTCTATGGCGTCGTCCCTGGAGGTCGTAATCAGTCTTCAGAAAGCATGAGAGCCAAGAAACGTGTCACCAAAATGGTAGTTATTGTAGTGATCATCTTTGCTCTTTGCTGGTTACCACTGCAGATCTGCCTGTTTCTCCAACATATAATTGGCGTAGAAGTTGGCGTTTCTCTAGCAAGTATAACAATGGCCGCCAATTGCTTTGCGTACAT
>CAJHNH020002652.1:0-10000 GCA_905116865.2 Candidula unifasciata | reverse complement strand
TATGTGGTCAGCATCACGCCGGCCGACTTTACTTCCCGGTACTGCACCCGGTACTCACTCAGGGCTAGGTCGACCTGGGAGTCAATGTCAGTTTTGAAAGAAGTCCGTCTCCGCCAGGGAGCGAACCCACGACCTTCCGATCCGCACGCAAGCGTCTTTTGCTCAGTACAGTCACATAACGCTGTGTACACTCTGTTTCGCTGTGATTAGTTGTCTGTTCTTAGAACGTTCTTCGGTGCAAGCTGGTGTGCTGAGAACTGAACACGTAGACAGACTGGCTGATTCATCCCTTTTGGTGGACAACCGATGCATGGCCTGGCAGGTCTACCTAGCGTCCTTGTTATCATAGACTCAGCTTCTCAAAGCCAGTTTTCAAAATTGACTTGGTCTTCAGTATCGTTCACTCCTGCACTGGGTCCCAGGAAATAATACAGGAAGTAAAGGCGGCGAGCAGGATTACATCAGTACCAGTGTGTCGATTCATTTCTAAGCAAATATGGCGCATCATAATATACCTAGTACAGACCAGAGCATTGAAGTTAGCACTATCACTTTTCACTTTACTTTTGTCAGATAGCCGGGGAATTCCTTCTCTGGTTATTTGTTTTGTTTATTATGGTTAAGTAAGATCTTTTTCATCAGTGTTAGTGTTAATTCTACTACGATTAAAAGATGTGTGCAGGCGGGACATGAATGATACAGGTATGAGGCGGACTCATAGGAACAAAATGCCATGGAACGTGTTATGTGGAAAGGGCATATCAGGAAGGAAATTAGAGTGAAGGAAGAAATGATTGCAGAAAGGATGAGAGATGAACGTATGAAAAGAAACGGATTAAACACAAATGTTGACAAATATGGTCCTGAAATCCCATGCTATTATTGTGGAAGATTTTTCTTGACACGGGCAGGTGTTGCTAGTCATACTCGCCATCACCATGGGCTGTGAGTCTCATGCCTCCTCATAGCGCAGTACAACACTATCGTCTGGAAAGAGGGAAAGGTGTCAATGAATGAGTGTTACTGCTATAGCTGGGCATCAAAAATCTTAACCTAAAGCGAGGGTTATTATGGGTTATTTTAGAACTAGAATAGTTCATGTGTCTGTCACATGTGATGAAAAATTTACGAAAATATACTTTTACAGTAATAATTCTAAGATAGATTATATACTCATTTCCCTTATCAGTTCTATTTTTTTTCGGACGGGGGGGGGGGGGGGGGTGTGTAACATTTGTCATCGAATTAGCACAAATACTTCCATGGGCACCGGAACATGTGACTATAAGTACCATAAACATCCCTTTTACCACCCCCAACCACCCACTCAAAATCTTTCAGGTCAGAACTTCCTCAATTTAGAAAGTTTGAAATGCTGCTAATGCTCTCCGTAACTATGCACAGAAGTTCTCTTTTTTAAGTAGAAGAACAATGCATTTTCATTTTACTGAATTAATATCTAGTCTTCATTGCTCTACCTACTTTTTAACTTTCTAAAGCTTGTTCGTTCTATTATCCTAAATTCTAATGTATATTTTTTCTACTGTCTTAATGTCTCATGTATATTTGTTCTACTGACTTTTTCTTACATGTATATCTGTTCTACTGTTTTAATGTCTCATGTATATTTGTTCTACTGACTTTTTCTTACATGTATATCTGTTCTACTGTTTTAATGTCTCATGTATATTTGTTTTGCTCTTTTAATGTCTCATGTATATTCGTTCTGCTGTTTTAATGTCTCATGTATATTTGTTCTACTGTCTTTTTCTCAAATGTATGTTTGTTCTACTGTTTTAATGTCTCATGTATATTTGTTCTGCTCTTTTAATGTCTCATGTATATTCGTTCTGCTGTTTTAATGTCTCATGTATATTTGTTCTACTGTCTTTTTATCAGATGTATATTCGTTCTGCTGTTTTAATGTCTCATGTATATTTGTTCTACTGTCTTTTTCTCACATGTATATTTGTTCTACTGTCTTAATATCGCATGTATATTTGTTCCACTGTCCTAATACTTAGGCTATATTTGTTCTACTGTCTTACTATCGATTATACTCCTCTGATGTATCAGTATATTTATTATATTGTCCTTATGTCCCATGTATATTTATTATAATTTTCTAATGTCCCATGTATATTTATTATACTGTCCTATTGTCTCATGTATATTTATTATACTGTCCTATTGCCACATGAATATTTATTATTTTTTCCTAATATCTCATGTATATTTATTAAATTTTCCTAATGACTCATGTACATTAATATATAATATAATATTAATGTACTAATATTTCATGCAGATTTATTAAATTGTCATTATGTCTCATGTATATTTATTAAATTGTCCTAATGGCTCATGAATATTTATTAGATAGTTCTCATGTCTCATGTATTTTATTATATTGTCCTTATGTCTCACACACATTTATTATATTGTTCTAATGTCTCATATATATTTATTATATTGTTCTAATGTCTCATGTATATTTATTATATTGTCCTAATGCCCCATGTATATTTATTATATTGTCCTAATGTCTCATGTATATTTATTATATTGTCCCAATGTCTCATGTATATTTATTATATTGTCCTAATGTCTCATGTATATTTATTATATTGACCAAATGTCCCATATATATTTATTATATTGTCCTAATATCCCATGTAAATGTATTATATTGTCTTAATGTCTCGTGTATATTTATTTTATTGTCCTATTGTCTCGTGTATATTTATTATATTGTCCTAATGTCTCATATATATTTATTATAATGTCCTAATGTGCCATGTAGATGTATAATATTGTCGCAATGTCCCATGTAAATGTATTACTTTGTCCTAATGTCTCGTGTATATTTATTATATTGTCCTAATGCCCCATGTATATTTATTATATTTTCCTTATGTCTCGTGTATATTTATTTTATTGTCCTAATGTCTCGTGTATATTTATTTTATTGTCCTAATGTCTCATATATTTTTATTATATTGTCCTAATGTCCCATGTATATTTATTATATTGTCCTAATGTCTCGTGTATATTTATTATATTGTCCTAATGTCTCATGTACATTTATTATATTGTCCTAATGTCCCATGTAAATGTATTGTATTGTTCTAATGTCTCATGTATATTTATTATATTGTCCTAATGTCCTATGTAAATGTATTATATTGTCCTAATGTCCTATGTAAATGTATTATATTGTTCTAATGTCTCATGTATATTTAATATATTGTCCTAATGTCCTATGTAAATGTATTGTATTGTTCTAATGTCTCATGTATATTTAATATATTTTCCTAATGTCCTATGTAAATGTATTGTATTGTTCTAATGTCTCATGTATATTTAATATATTGTCCTAATGTCCTGTGTAAATGTATTGTATTGTACTAATGCCTCGTGTATATTTATTATATTGTCCTTATGTCTAGTCGATATTTATTCTACCCTCAATCCGTCTAAAGCTATGGTTTACAATTTGATTGCGCCCTCTAGCATGCACAGTGAAGATTCAAGGAGAACGTTAAGAAATTGTGAAATTAGAGTTCTCTTGTCTGTTATGCTAAAATTATTTTTCACTTTAAATCTTTTTTTTTCCCGTTCAATAAATTATCTATATCTGCAAAGTGGCTTCTAGTATGAACTTCACTGTCCTTTGTAATTACGGTATATTTGTTATTCTGTCAAAATGTGTACGGTATGTTTGTTCTACTGTCAGAATGTATACGGTATATTTGTTCTACTGTCTGAATGTATACAGTGTATTTGTTCTACTGTCAGAATGTATACGGTATATTTGTTATACTGTCAAAATATATACGGTATATTTGGTAAACCGTCAGAATGTGTACAGTATATTTGTTCTACTGTCAGAATGTGTACGGTATATTTGTTCCACTGTCAGAATGTATACGGTATATTTGTTCTACTGTCAGAATGTATACGGTAAATTAGTTATACTGTCAGAATGTATACGGTAAATTTGTTATACTGTCAGAATGTCTACGGTATATTTGTTTTACTGTCAAAATGTACACGGTATATTTGTTCTACTGTCAGATGGTACACGGTATACTTGTTCTTCTGTCAGAATGTATACGGTATATTTGTTACACTGTCAGAATGTAAACGGTATATCTGTTATACTGTCAAAATGTATACGGTATATTTGTTCTACTGTCAGAATGTATACGGTATATTTGTTCTATTGCCAGAATGTATACGGTATATTTGTTCTACTGCGAGAATGTATACGGTATATTTGTTCTACTGTCAAAATGTATACGGTATATTTATTCTACTGTCAAAATATATACGGTATATTTGTTCTACTGTCAGAATGTATACGGTATATTTGTTCAACTGCCAGAATGTATACGGTATATTTGTTCTACGGTACTAGTGTTTATTTATTTGTGATTCTGTTGCTTAGTAAAGGACCTTTTTTACCACGATGGCGCCTTGAGCAAATGACGTAAGGAACATTTTTTGTCGACCAGTCGACGGGTGTTATGGTCAACTATACACAGGCCGCCTCTACTTCCCATGTCTTAGCCCGGTATCTATTTTAGTGTAGGTCTACTTTGGAGCCGGGGTCAGTTTTAGAGCGGGGATCTAACCCCATGACCGTCGTGCTGGATGTCAGCCTTACAGTTCAGTCTTCTATGTTAGAAGGATTCGGTGCCCACGGTGGGTGGTTTGTTAACAAAAATCGGTGTTTATACAGTGGTACGAGAACTGGGCCATGGAATAGTTTGGACCCGACGTTGTCGGCAGTAGAATCATTGCAGCCAACTTTTATTACGGTGTCGGGACAATTTGTCTGAATGTCTAAAGTATAGGTGATGTTATGTCCTTATGGCTTAAGTCTCTCCGGACGTCTAAAGTATATTCGTTTGTATTGGCTCAATGCTTAAAGTATATCCACTATAGTGTCCTAATGCTAAAGTCTATCCTGACGTCTAAAATATATTCCGTGTGTTGTCTTTATCCCAAAATATATCAATTTTAATGGTAATTAATTACATTTTTATTTTCCTAAATATATTTGTTCTGCTGCCTTCAAGCCTAAAGTATATTACAATGTGTTTGTGACGAATGTGTTACTATCCTACTGTCTAAATTAAATTTTTTAATATCTATTTTTATTTTATTTTATTTCAGATGTATCTGATCAACAGCTGATGACGTCAAAAGCACAGTAGTAAAAACGACATTGGATGTAGAATAAGGTTTTCGTCACGTCGTCGTATTTCATAAGTAAACACTTTTAATGACAGATAGGTTTGCTACATTCCTTATAGAACAGGCAGACACAGACTTTTCTGGCGAGTCTGTTATCACCCCCTGCTTCCATAAGGTAGACAGTCTTCGATCCATGAGGATTATTATCACATCACTCCGGACAATTCCATAGGTTCTCTGTTCTTCTCCTCAGTAGCTGCACAAGTGTAAAACAACAGATAACGCCTGTTCTGTGTTATAACTGTTATCCCTAAGGAAATGCCTATTCTTCAGTAGAACAGTCTTTGATTCACACGTGAAACGAATGGACGTTAGAGGGATTCTGTCGCGTTGTTGCAAAAGGGGACAGATACGAGGAAGGTGTACACAAATGGGTACAGTTATTGAGACCTATTCAATGTTGCTGTCTGCAAGTCAACCTAGGGTGAATCGAAGAGAGATCATGCATGTGTATTTTTATAATACCTGTTACAGGGGTAAAAGCACAAATTAATGCTAATTCAGCTTGTTCCAGTGAGCTGCGATTCTGGTGTGAGACCGTTAGTGTTGGTACACCTGACAACTGCCTTGTGTATTCTCTACCTAACATGTGAAAGCTATAACATTTTGCTAGGACTCACAAGATTTTCACTAGTTTACCAGGGACAGTGAAAGATATTGCGTATGATTTACCCCCTCATCTGAACGAAGTTGATATGGGACGAGTCTTCTGCACTGGTGCTGGAATCTTGACTAACTTATTATGGAATCTTGACTAACTTATGATGGAATCTTGACTAACTTATGATCAACTTCTTTCAAAATTAGGCAACAGCCAGACTGCAAACCTAGCGAAGTTAGCTACATCATGTCATTACTTTAGCAACAGCCATAACAGATCCAGAATGGAGTTTGAACCGAGTGGTTTGTCCGATGCTCACTTCGTCACTCCGATTGAAAAGGACTTCATCAACACCACGCTGTCAGCTCTTAATGTTACAGGTGACAGCGAGGACGAAGGAGAAGATGATTTCGAGAGGTTGGTAGGGATTATTATTCCCGTCATCTTCGGGGTCATCTGCGTTTTAGGATTCTTCGGGAATGTGCTGGTTATCATGGTTATCTTAACTGACAAACAGATGAGGAACACAACGAATGTGTTGATACTTTCGTTAGCAGTAGCTGATCTTCTTTTCATCGTCTTCTGTGTGCCCTTTACAGCAACGTTTTACACTCTGCCTGTTTGGCCATTTGGAGCTATCTGGTGTAAGACGGTGATATACTTAATGTATGTTTGTGCGTACGCTAGCATGTACTCGCTAGTGATCATGTCCTTGGATAGATATCTGGCGGTCGTGCACGCCATACGTTCTATGACTTGGCGCTCGGAAAGAAATACGTGGCTTGTTGTTGCTGCCATCTGGATCATTTTCCTTTGCGGAAATATACCAATCTTTAAGCAGTGGGGTGTGATTAATTACAATTACTTTGGCGAGAATCGAACCAAATGTTTTCAGATTTCGTTACTTGAGGATGACTATCAAGCTAAGGCGTTTTTCGGCAGTTTCTTCTTCTTTGGATATGTCTTCCCGCTAGCAATCACCTTGTTGCTGTACGGACTCATGCTGAAGCGACTTCTCTATGGCGTCGTCCCTGGAGGTCGTAATCAGTCTTCAGAAAGCATGAGAGCCAAGAAACGTGTCACCAGAATGGTAGTTATTGTAGTGATCATCTTTGCTCTTTGCTGGTTACCACTGCAGATCTGCCTGTTTCTCCAACATATAATTGGCGTAGAAGTTGGCGTTTCTCTGGCAAGTATAACAATAGCCGCCAATTGCTTTGCGTACATGAACAGCTGCGTCAACCCGATTCTTTACGCATTTCTCTCCGGTAATTTCCGCCGCAGTTTCCGGCGATTTCTATGTTGCTCGGACAGATCTCAGAGAATGGATTACGAAAGGACAAACATCCGTTTTACTGTGACAGAGAAGGAAACAAACAATACTAAATCTACTTGTGTTAACAACTCTAAAACGTACACAGCCGTATAACTATTACCTCCCTTACTTTTTCAGTCTCTGATACACAGAATTGCGGCACAGCATGGAACATTAACCACTATTCGAACTCCAAGGACACACGATCTGACAAGATAAATACCCATTTGGATATCGGTAAATACTCTTCATCCTATGGCAGAACGTTACTCTACTGTTGCACGATGGAGAGCAACTGAATTCTTTTCCAACTGCCCCACCTCGTTAACTTTCAGACCAGAGAGTCCGCGATATTCTGCGTCAACCATAGTGCTAGTCGACCCCTGTCTGCACTTCTGGGAACTATACCTTCTATTACTGTTCTCTCTAAACCTTTATGTTAAATATTGGTTTCAGTATTTTAGTTTTACGAGAAACAGTGCTGTCTGCCAACCACTTCCCTCTCAGTAACGAAAAACAGTGATGTCTGCCAACCACTTCCCTCTCGGTAACGAAAAACAGTGCTGTCTGCCAAGCACTTCCCTCTCGGTAACGAAAAACAATGATGTCTGCCAACCACTTCCCTCTCGGTAACGAAAAACAGTGCTGTCTGCCAACCACTTCCCTCTCGGTAACGAAAAACAATGATGTCTGCCAACCACTTTCCTCTCGGTAACGAGAAACAATGATGTCTGCCAACCACTTCCCTTTCGGTAACGAGAAACAGTGCTGTATGCTAACCACTTCCCTTTCGGTATTCGCATCGCGAGAATGCCAGTATTTTTCGTTGGCTTGGTCCATCACAAGCATTTGTGAAAGGAAACAAAATATAATAAAAACTGAAACACCTATTACATACAGAAATCTATGAACTTGGGGTCCTAACGTCTTCTCTCGTCACGCTCATTTTTTCATAGTGACCACCCCAATACGAGCAGGACTGAATTGTCTGACATCACGGGTTCTCGTTGACATTGCAATATGCTGACGTGGTTCACCTCAGCAAACTACAGAACCCATACATTTGATGACCGAGTTTTGACAGCGAGTGACGGTTAAATCAAGACCGACGCCGGTCGTGTTTAAAACCCAACAGAACTGCACAGTGAGCGATTAACAAGATTCACAAGATGCCACCATTCAGAATTTGAATCCAACCGGAGAAAGTTCAAGAAACCCCTTTCAAAGTCAAAGAGAACAAGTCCTGCCCAAAATGGTGACCCTTCAAGATAAACTATAGAGCTCAGTTGAAGACCACAAGCGCAGTGCGACATTTATCAGAGGAGGAAAGATACAGGAAATTAATTTCATATTCGTATATTTTGCTACTGTTGTCTTAAAAAAACCACAGTGATTGTCTGAAGACTTAGGCATTCATACAGAGATTTGTTCAGTCAACCTGGAGTCTGCAGTAGGATCGGGAAAACGCGGAATCTGTTCTTTATATTCTTGTGTAGATATTGTTTTAATTTCAAAATTTCTCCATACCAGTCCCCGTGGATAAAATACTGTGGAAAGTCTGCTTACCAGTTAAAGCCAAATTTCAGTCTGCAGTATGAATTTATGTCGGATCTGTGGCTAAGTCGATACGAACGCTTCGTAACGCCGGGATTTCGGGTTCGATCTCAGCTGCGGGCCTTGCGTTGGTTTCGACAGTGTTATGAAGAAAGCTGACCGTCCAGAAAGCAATGGCAAACTACTGGACGTAAAATTTGCCTACAAAAACCACACAACAGCTCCTGGGGTTGATTCTGCAACGTCCTGTAAAGGATACGCAACTAACCAGTATGAATTTATGTTGCATATTGCATCGTCCCATATGACAGATATTTCTTTACTGGATCTGAACTCCCAGACACCTGTGTATAGTCTGGCCCTCTACCTAATACATATTTGACCACAGAAACTTAACGTACGTTATTTGCATATGTATATGTTATTTATATATCTATGGTATGTGTATTTTTATATTAACAAAATTTGTCTGTCTGTGTGTGTGTATCTCTCTCTCTCTTTCTCTCTTTCTCTCTCTCTTTCTCTCCCCCCCCTCTCTCTCTCTCTCTCTCTCTCTCTCCTCTCTCTCTCTCTCTCTGCTCTGCCTCTCACCGTTTGACTGTACATAGAAAGATGCTTTCAGTGCCAAATGTGTGTACTACGTCTATTGCGCTGTTGAAGACAGTTGATATGTTAGTGTTTTTTGTTTCTGAACTTTATACCTGAAATTATGTGCTGAATGGATATTGGGTTTACATTTAGGATGTGTATGTACATACGTTCTGATGCTCTTATTTTCATGAATTTATAATTGCGATTGTTATCTGTCAAACTTAATAGTAAAGCATTACAAACACAACCCATCCTTCAACCACACCAGCCCTCCATCTCTCGGTAAGACGAATTCGCTGTTGGGTACAAGTTCTATTTTTGTAGACCAGTTTCCTTTTTCGGGTGGTTTCTGTAGAATGTTGGCTATTGAAGACGATAAAACACAGAAAATTGAAATATTTTGGTCACAATAATCGAGAGGTATATGCCTGGGAAGAGGAAGGCCAAAGAGAAGATGGGTGCAGGATGTGGCAGATGATCTTCAGATGAGTGTATCGGACGCGGGACATCTTGCTTGTGATGAAGAAGTTTTCGGGAAGGTTGTTATGGGAGCAAGGTTCTGCAAAGGACAGGCTACGGACTGAGTGGTTGTATCTTTGATACCCCAACCACATTTACTTCCAGTGACATTACCTTCTGCCAGCGGGTAATTTCAGGCATGAAACCCTCTATTGTGG
>CAJHNH020002651.1:82500-99658 GCA_905116865.2 Candidula unifasciata | reverse complement strand
ATGTAAAACGGATGTGCACGCACAACTTTTGTTCTAGAACATGATCAAAATACCGATGTTGAAGAAGAACGAGAACTGTCCGCTGGAGTGTGCAGCCAGTGAAAGCGAAAAAAAAGAAGAAAAATGAGAATAATAATAATAATAATAATAATAATAATAAGAAAAATAATAATAATAATAATAAGAAGAAGAAGAATAAGAAGATGATGTAGAAGAAGGAGGAGGAGGAGAAGAAGAAGAAGAATAAGAAGAAGAAGAAGAAGAAGAATAAGAAGAGAAGAAGAAGAAGAAGAAGAAGAAGAAGAAGAAGAAGAAGAAGAAGAAGAAGAAGAAGAAGACTTGTGAACACATGACCTTAATCCTCAATAGGCTTCATTGCACCACTATCAACCTACTAAAAAAAGCAACAAGTCTGTGTAACTCTACAAACACGACATTTTTAGAAATAAAGGAGGGAATTCTAAACATTCATTCCGTACTTGCTGCTACAACGAAGACAATCATTATTTGAATTCTTTCCATGTTGACGCAGTTGGGGTCTTTCGTCTGCCTCCTTGCTTCCGATTTTATTTGTTCTCACAAACAACAGCCATCACCTGAGGAAAGGAAAGTTTAAAAGCCCGCGGAACTGACAAATGGCATTAGTTTCACCGGAACTGTGGTGGAGTAATTCTGAAACTGGAGCTTTGAAAGTGAAATTATCAAACGACCACGGGAAAAGTCAAAACTTTTCTTAGGCACACGTTTGCCTTAACAGTTTTGAATTTGCTGTACTATCTTAGTGAACTGATGAGAAAAACTTTTAATCCAAAATGTTGTAAAGTCAAATGAAAGGCATGGTATATAAATTACTTTGAATAAAAGCTGATTTTTTGTGACTAAAATATTAATTATTATATACGAAATTAGCAGTATGAGCAGTGTTGACAGTTACAAGAATCAGTGAAAGACATATAAGTCTTGTAGTAATTATGGTACAGCCTTCAACGGTATACTGCCTAAACGATATCAGCAAACCTTATGAATGTGGACCTAATTGAGTTAGCAATGATTAATTATTTAAACGTCAATTATTTCACTGAAATAACAACGGAAATTTATTAACAGATGATATCTTAAAGATAAGATACATTCTCTTTCGTCAATTATTGCACTGATACAACTTGAACCTACCAACTGATGACAACTTAAGACTGTTATAACGTGTGAAAATTATTAAAATTTTGTGAAAGTTTAAAGAAGATTTCCTTTGGAAGTTCTCCCCAACAAGATTCGAATATATTACAATACAGTGCAGTTTTGTCAACATTAGGACGTTGAAGAAGATCGACTGTGTCCGGAGATTTGAAGTTGCAAGTGGATTTTGTGAGAAGTTCAAGGCTAGCTCGTGGAACTTTGCAAGGAGAGCTGCTACAGAAGGTAATTATGATTTTAACTCTTTGAGTGCCAGCTAGCAAATACTTTAACTCTTTGGGTCTGGAGAAATCCTAGCGTAAAGCTGCCACTGTATCAATGTGAAGACGTTAGAGTAATAGCAGTGTGTGATAGAAGAAACTGCTCTAATTAGTAGCAAAGTATGAGTTGACGTAACAAGCGAGTAAAGGACGCTTTCCCATGCCTTCAAGAGTACTGGGCATAGACCTATACTTTATTGACCAACCGGCACTAAGTGGGTGATGTGGTCAACATCACACCGGCCACCTTTACTTCCCAAGACTTTACCTTTCTCAATTCAGATTGGGTCGACCAGGGAGCCAACGTCATTTTTGAAGAAAACAAAAGTCGGGCTTCGTCAGGATCTGAACCCACGACCTTCGGATCCGCAGGCGAACGTTGAGCCACTACACCACGGCAGCTCTCGGTGTAACAAAGTGTTTGTGATTAAAGAGAGTCAGAAAATTTTTCTGCACTTGGACTCAACAATGACTGCACAGTGAATTGCTTGGCATTGAAAGAGCTTTGTTACTGTTTCTGTTCACCGACTAGTACAGTCACTACCCAGAAGAAAGCAATGGCAAACTACTTTCTGCAAAACCTGCCAAGAAACCATAACAGCCATAAAACATCTTGCTTGTGATCGAAAAGTTTTTCGGAAGGTTGTTATGAGAGCAAGGTTCTGCAAAGAACATGCTACTGACTGACTGCCTGAGTAAAAGAATTAACCATGGATAGCTGTGACTAAAAAGTACGCATGGAAAAAAAACTTTTTATGAATTTGTTTATTTAAATTTAAAACGCATCGCATAATTAATGCACTAAAATGACGAAAATAATTTGTCACGTAATTTTGACACCAGAGACTTAATAATTTTTTTTTAAATTAAATTCATCTCTAATTTTGTTTTACATGTAATAAAAATCGTTGTCGACCTTCGTTAAAATAAAGAAATAATTACTTAGCATATTTATTTTAAGTCGTGGGTTCGGATTCTGCCGGAACCGGACTATTTTCAAAAATAACCCTGGCTCCTATGTCGACCCAGGCTTAAATGGGTACCAAGAAAAGCTCTGGGAAGTAAAGGCGATGGGTGTGATGTTGACTACATCACCCACCGAGTGTTGATTGGTCTATAAAATATCAGTGGAGCCCTATTTCCCTAATACGCCAAAGGGCGTGAAAAAAGGTCCTTTATTTTTTACAATGTTTATGATTAACAGTTGAATCAAATGGGGTGGGGGTGAGGGGCGGGCGCAGGGTATAGGAGGCGATATGGGATCAGAAAGGGATAACTAAGAATGTCGTGGAGTGGGGGAGTGGGGGCGTGGAGTTAGGGAGAACATCGAATGGGGAGTACAGTATGAGAAGGCAGAGAGTGAGGGAGGGCTTATGGTTGCAAAAGACATCTAGTTGGGGAGGACATAATATGAGGGAGACCACAGACAGGTGAAGGTATGGGGTGTGCTGCAGGATATAGCAAGGAATCGAACGGTGTTTTATTAGTGAGTAGAAGGCATGTGTTTTTGTTTTTGTTTTGGGAGGTAGGGGGTTGAAAGGTAAAACGTAGTGGTAATTGTAGTAGTAGTAGTAGTAGTAGTAGTAGTAGTAGTAGTAGTAGTAGTAGTAGTAGTAGTAGTAGTAGTAGTAGTAGTAGTAGTAGTAGTATTAGCAGCAGGATCAGCAGCAGCAGTAGTAGTAGTAGTAGTAGTAGTAGTAGTAGTATTAGCAGCAGGATCAGTAGTAGTAGTAGTAGTAGTAGTAGTAGTAGTAGTAGTAGTAGTAGTAGTAGTAGTAGTAGTAGTAGTAGTAGTGGTAGTAGTAGTAGTAGTAGTAGTAGTAGTAGTAGTGGTAGTAGTAGTAGTAGTAGTAGTAGCAGCAGCAGCAGCAGAAAAAGAAGAAGAAGGAGGAGAAGAAGAAGAAGAAGAAGAAGAAGAAGAAGAAGAAGAAGAAGAAGAAGAAGAAGAAGAAGAAGAAGAAGAAGAAGAAGAAGAAGAAGAAGAAGAAGAAGAAGAAGAAAAAGAAAAAGTAAATGCGATTCGGCAACGTTACAGCTTTAATGTATTTTTTTCATATATCATAAACATCAGAAAGAGACAGTCATCATTTTCTGGTCATGTTATGAGAAGAAGGAAACTAGTGACCACTGGAAAGTTTATGGGGAAAAGAGAAGGGGGAAAACAATTCGTAACGATTCTTGACAACCTTCTTGTCATGGCATGCAGGGCTGTCACACGAACTGATACATGCCGTTGAAAATCACAGATAGTGGCGATGTATGATCGCCTACACCAGTCGCCGAGGCACTTGATGATGATGATATTATGTATCGTTGTCTGTAATCTCTATCCGTATTTGTGGAAGTCATTACCAGTTAATGTATTTCGCTGAAATAATGAACGTAAAATTGTGACAACAGAGATGAAATGCATTAGAAGAGCTGGAGGAGTTTCAAGGAAAGACTGAATATGAATTTACGAAATCAGACGAATGCTAGGAATAAAGCCAGTCTCACAGGCCATCAAAGAACAACAAATAAAGTGGTGTGGACACCTAACAAGAATGCCCTGGTACTATCTGCCACAGCGAGCCACACTAAAACGGGTATAGAGCGAGTGGAAGACCTCGGAAAAGATGAAGTGATGGCATTAGGAACACAAAAATGAACATCAGTCTTAACAGGGCTCTTGACAGAGCTCATCAAAGAATATTACACCCCGATACTTCAATGAGGTACAAGGTGGAAAAGAAGAAAAAAAAGAAGAATGTATTTTGCTTCCCAATTGTTCACTTCAATCTTACACAGAAAACTCATATCTTTCAGGTAGTTCAAAAACTCTCAAGGGGCTAAGTCTCAAAGCGAAACCTGCAGCTGGAGAATGTCGTATGTACGAAGCACGCACAGAGCAACAAACCTGATGCACCTGCTGGCTGCGGCGACGATGTTCACGTCAATGACCCTGGTAGCCAGTCATGGGCGTCTGATGGATCCCCCGGCTAGAAACAGCATGTGGAGGCTGGGGTTCAATAACCCCGTCAACTATAATGATAATGAGCTGTATTGTGGGGGCAGAGTGGTAAGTCGAGTAGATCAGTAGTTATATTCCTTAGAAAGAAAATAGGAGCTTTTGAGCTAAAATGCTATAGAAAGATTCTCAGAATACCATGGACAAATAAGAGAAGAAGTACGGACATTCTAAAAGTTCTTTCTGAACATCAAGGAAGATTGGCTAATAAACAGCATCTTGGCTGGGAAACTGAAATATTTTGCTCATATAAGCGCCATGGTGAACTAGAAAAAACATGAGCAGAAGGCATTGTACCAGGAAGGAGGGGCAGGGGCCGACCAACGAAAATAAGGCATAGGATGTAGGTGACTCCACGAATATGAAATTATACGAGGTGGGAGAGCTGACGAGAGACCGAGTTTCTTTCAGGCAGACTGTGATGAGAGCGACTTTCTACAGAAGACCTGCTACATGATGATGATGAGTTATAGTTGGGACAACCATGATAACTTGAGCTGAAAATGGGATATCCTACCAATATTTAGAGCTGAAAATGGGATATCCTACCAAAATTTAGAGCTGAAAATTGGATATCCTACCAATATTTAGAGCTGAAAATGGGATATCCTACCAATATTTAGAGCTGAAAATGGCATATCCTACCAATATTTAGAGCTGAAAATGGGATATCCTACCAATATTTAGAGCTCCATTCTCAAACTCGACGTTGTTATATCACATGACAGACTTTGATACACTAAGCGACGTCCATTTGCTTCCAAGGGGAGCTTTGGGTTATAATTGTGACTAGGTTATGTTCCATATAAAAGCCAAATAAAATGGCCTAGCAATGAACGCTAAGAGCTATGAAAACGACTCCTGCAATGTTGAAGCGATCACAGGAACACACCAAAATTTTTTCCCGACTGGCAACGAAGTCGTCAACCGAAGAGCCAATGAGTGACCCTGTCATCGATGTTCTTCAATCCTCGAGCCAGCTTCTAGATTTTTTATATAAAAAAAAAGAACAGCTGAGGAACGGGGAAGCAGTTGAATACCGACGGGACACTCCTGAAAACGGGAAAGTCCCAATGAAAACGGGAAATATGGGTACCCTAGTTATAATACAATTCATCGTCATTATCAAGTATAGAGATTATCCCAATTAAAAAGGGGACAGGTAATAAATTGTCCCGTATATTTTAGAACAGTCACTGTGTGGGTTGCAGGATCCCGTTGTTGGGAACACAATTATTGACCCATTGCGCCGTAAACAATCTTGTGGGAAAAGTTGATTAATTAGGGGTGCTTTCTTCAAAGTCAGAGTGCATCTGAAGAAGAAGAAGTAGGAGAAGAAGAAGAAGAAGAAGAAGAAGAAGAAGAAGAAGAAGAAGAAGAAGAAGAAGAAGAAGAAGAAGAAGAAGAAGAAGAAGAAGAAGAAGAAGAAGAAGAAGAAGAAAAAGAAGAAGAAGAAGAAGAAGAAGAAGAAGAAGAAGTAGAATTCCGTTTTCTCACCTTTATAGCTAAAGTTTGCATACAAATAAGTTATATCTGTAAAACTGATGTGCACGCAGCACTCAGATTCTGAAACAAGACCTGAGTCTAGAAGTGGGCGAACAACCATAACTTTTTTCCGTCGGAGTTTACAGCCGCAGAATGTGAAATACAATATTTGTGTTTCCATGAAATACGGCAGGCCTGTTCTCATGTATATCTATATTTCCAGAGACTTGATTTGACATTCTAGCTGCCTGTCCAGTGTCCAGGTTTCTGCACTGTACAGCAATGTTGAATATACATAACATTTATGACTCTTAATTTTGTTGTGTTGTCTGCCTTTCTAGCCGTCAATAATTTTCCCATCTTATTGATGATAATTTATTTTATCCAGCCTATTTATCCACTATAACCAAGCTTTACTGTGGAGATGGCATCTGATACATTTCTATTCTGCATTAGTGCAATTTGTTCGACATGTTACTTTTCGTTATTGCCTCTATTCTTGATTTCGTCTTCTGATTTCAGTTGCCAGTTGTTGATATTATGCTTCTTAGTACTTAGCCTCAACTAGTTTAAGGTAGTCTACTGTGAGTTGGATTTTTATTATTAACGTTTATTAAGTTCACCTTTGTTTGTTTGTTTGTCTGGTACCTTCATTGCGTTACATTTTAAAATACTATTTTCTGCAACGCTATCAGGCTGAATTATATCAACAGAATCTATATAACAAATAATAAACGTGTTGATAAAAGATGTCATTGTAAAAGTCAGTGATTCCTAAACTGTACGCCGTGGCGCCCTGGGGAGCCTCGACCTCTTCACTGTGGCGCCGCGAGATATTCGAAGATACACGAGTTTTGATTTGTTTTTATCTCGTACATACGAATAGTCATACTTTTACTTAGGTTAGGGCGCCCTGGAAAAATTATAATAAAAAATTTAAAAAAAGCGCCGCTACTAAAAAAAGTTGGGGAAACACTGTTAAACTATTTTGTATCTTTTTAGTGCAATGGTTATTGTGTGCAGTTTAAGTAATACAACATTTTTTTTAGACAAAAAGTGTTGTTTTGGTTTTAAAAAATATTTCTACTTATGGCTCGTCTTGCGGTATGTGGCTTATCAATTGCAGTGAAATAATTATGTGGCCCATATTCCACAGACGCAATGGGCCAGAAACAAAGGGAAATGTGGCGTCTGTGGGGACCCATACCACAACGTCATCAAGGACCATGAAGTTGGGGGAAAGTACGCGAACGGAATCATCTCAAGAGAGTACACTCAAGGAGGCACCATTGAGATCATTGTTCACATCACAGCCAACCACAAGGTGAGTCTTAATAGTGTCTTCCGCGTAGTGTTGGTTGTAATCTTTGTATGCAGTACGGCCCACTATAGCTTTTTATATTTCCACCCAGGTTAATGAAAATCCCGTTTTTGTGCAACTACGAGGGGCCTGTGTGTGTTTACTATGTTTATCGAATAAATTTATGCACAAATCAAACTACACTTTTATTAATTTGCCACATTTGTTAAAAATTAATTTTTTATTTTTAAGATACGTTAGTGTGCTATTAGGAAATATAATAATAATAAAAATAATAATAAATAGCACACTAATTTATCTTCAAAATGAGAATTAATTAACAAAAACATGTTGCAAATTAGTGAAACTGTAGTTTAAATTGTGTATAAATCATATCGATAAACATAGTGAACACACACCGGCCTCTCCGAATTGCACAAAACGGAAATTTCCATTGACCTGGATGGCCTTATAAAAAGCTATAGTGGACTATGGTCTGCAGCTTCTCTCTCGTGTGCTGTCGATCTTTTGACTTAGGTCGTAGAGTATTTGTGGCCATGTCTGTCACTTCTATGGTAACAGTCGTCTCATGATGGCTCACGTGTGTATCGGAAGGCTGTAGGTTCAGGTCCTGACGTAGCCGGATTTTGTTCCTGCAACAAACGATCTTAGCACCCAGGTCGATCCAGCATTGAGTGGATACCAGGAGCAGTCCTGGGAAGTAAAGGTGGCCGGCGTGATGCTGACCACATCATTCACTAAGTGCAGATTGATCTAAAAATATAGGTCTGGCTGTATATAACCAATAGCTTGAAGACGTGTAAAAGAGTCCTTTACTTTCACTCTTTTAGTTCATACCGTGTAGTATTATTGGTGATGTTTCTTCTAAGTATTCTGTCGATCGACCCGTTTCTTACTCCGGGCAGTACCTAAATGAAGGGCTGTTTCCGAAGGCAGTGGCTGGTGGCTCTACGTTCACGGCTGACAATGTTTACTTTTATTTTCGTGCTAGGATGTGTCGGAGTACAAGGAAATGAGCAAGCTGATAGGCTTGCAGGTCAGGCTACTGTGAAAGCCAGACAAACAATGGACCAGGCTGATATACTAAATTCTCTACGAGTTTTGGGTCGTTTGCGTGAACCAACTGAGAACTATGAATCTGCAACCATTGTCAAACTGCAAGAACAGCAGGTTAAACGGGATGTCGCCAAGCAAGAACACTACGCGGGTAGCCAAAGAATAATAATAAACCAACCCAGAACTGGTGTCGTTAGCCGCTACGCGCTATGGAATTTACTGAGGAGGGAATCCGAAAACTTGTGGACTGAGTGGTTCAACGTGCAATGAGGATAATCTGTCGACTAACTAACTAACTGTACCTTAATGTTTATAATTCTATCCTGAATGAGATGAAATAATCCCAACTTTCAGCTAAGTTGATACAAGAACCGACATATCATAGAAGTGAAAACAGGCATATTTCGTGCAGAGTGGCAAACATCACTTCAGAGGTCCCAGGTAGTTAGCCTCCTTTGGATATCTTCTCCTGGTATGAAGGTGTGTTAGGAAATCAGCAGGCACATAGACTGTCCGGTTCTGCACAACTTTGTGGTAAATCGATATATGACAAGTTATACATTGTTGGGGTCCTTTTTGGAGCGAGTCAACAGTGCGGAGGCGCAGATAGATGATTACGGTCTGAAGAGAATGACGCTGCGATGATTTACCAGAAAATCTGACCGACGCTCAACACTCAGGAAAAGGGTGAGACGGATACACAATCAGACGGTTACTGGTGCTGTCAGAATCGGAACTCTTCGTTTGCTACTGAATATGGGGACTGAGCACTTATGGGAGTTTCCTGATTTCTGTGATGTCGATTCTTAATTCAACATTCAACATAAGATAGAAATTGCCCTCACACGGGGAAATCACATGGGAGGTAAAATTGTGTACTTTAGGGAGAGCTCTATTGATCGATAGAAGGGAGTGGTAGATATCTCCGGCGCAACTGGCTAACTGGAAGAAGTACGGAATAGGCTTATTTACGGACTACTTGAAGTAGCGTCAGTGTATAGGTTTGTGTGTGTGTATTTGTGTGTGTGTGTGTATGTGTGTGTGTAGTAGTAGTATTAGTAGTAGTAGTAGTAGTAGTAGTAGTAGTAGTAGTAGTAGTAGTAGTAGTAGTAGTAGTAGTAGTAGTAGTAGTAGTAGTAGTAGTAGTAGTTGTAGTAGTAGTAGTAAAATTCACAGATAACAGAGTTTTTATAATCGAATTCATGTTACTAGGGTTACTTCGAATTTCGAATTTGCCCCGTCGAAGATCCCAAAGTGGAGGTCACGCAGGAATGTCTGGACACACATTTGATGACCTTGGCAGGCGGAGAAGGGTCAAGGTAAGAAAGGTCAAGAGACCTATCCAAAGCAAGAAAATTAAAAGTAAATTATCTGTAGATATTACTGCATCTAACATATGATGCTAAACTCATTAATAAAAATAAATTTAGACCTCCGTTTAGCATTTAAAAAAAAAATGCAAATCGGAGGTCTCCATTTCTTTTTACGACATTTTAAAAAAAAGACATTTCTGGCTAGGTGATCTATTCTTTCTCTTCTGCCTTTTATCCGCCAATGGAGCATAGGCGCTCAACCCACTAACACCAGGACGTTCTGTCCTTTGCTATCGGAAGCAGCTCACTACATGCCCTCTTTATCTGTTTAACTTCACTCTCATGCTTTCTTCCCAGTGTGTGTTTTATGTTGTTGTTGTCTGCCTTTATTTCTGTGCTCTTGTGGATTCAAGTGCAAAGCTATTCTGATTATTTTGTTCTGGGGTTTTCTCAGCGTGTGCCCTATACAACGCCAGCGTCTTTTCTTCAGCTCTTGATCCACTGGAACTTGTTTAGTTCTCTACCAAAGCTCAGCGTTAGTTATACTGTCGTGCCATTTAACTAAAGTGGCTCTAATATGCAGCAACATACACAAACGAGTTAAAATAAACATCTTTATGTCAAGCAACTTTCCCGCCATCAGTACTAGAACTCTGCGCTGGCTGCTGAAGATGAGGACGCAGCACGTATGGAAATGCCCCGAGTGCTGGGATGTCAATTTCTGACTCAACTCAACAGAGCTAAAAACCTGGCTATTGAAAGAGAAACGTTCAGGCCTGTCGTGACCAGAGCGGTGGCCTGTAAAGACCTACCTGTTCATTGATTTTGAATATGCCATTGCTAGGACTAAATGAGAGGCGCTTCATACCATTGTCTAAATCAGCGCAACACGGTCTGCTGAATAATTACCTGCAGATATAATGGTACCACACACGGAGAAGGGAGCTGAAGAATGAAGTTAGAAAGATGAGGACATGAGGAGAGCTGAATGCAAGTTGGTTGAGGGCCTATGCTCCACTGGGGTCGAGAAAAGCAGAAGAAGAAGAATCGCACCAGCTATTCCGGAATTATGAGCATAGCCACATATGCAAACCATCACCCAAAGCTGGCTAAACCATTAGCCTTCAGTTTTCTAGAGAGCTGTACTAAATTGTTGAGAAAAAGTAACAGTGTAGCTGGAACAATTAGATGACCTCCTCAGCAGCGTTAAAACTGTTTAATAAAAATTGATTGTCCTGGTGTTGAAGTTGATTTTGGTGAAGTGGCTATAATAATGATGATAATGCTGCTGATTCTTATCATAATCTAACGGTTTTTCATAACGACTTTGATGAAGTGATATTATTGATGATAATGCTGCTGATTCTTATAATCATCTAACGGTTTTTCATAACGACTTTGATGAAGTGATATTAATGATGATAATGCTGCTGATTCTTATAATCATCTAACGGTTTTTCATAACGACTTTGATGAAGTGATATTAATGATGATAATGCTGCTGATTCTTATCATAATCTAACGGTTTTTCATGATGACTGTGATGAAGTGATATTAATGATGATATCCTCGTGTGGGTTCCGCGGCCCTATTTTTGGAGAAAAAAGAATACACCCCCTACCCCCACAAGTGGGTCGTAAAAGTCGACTAATTGGGTGTATATCCTCGCAAGTCGGGGCGCATCTTTCTCCAGGACAGAAACCAGTAGCTTGCATAAACAATTAAGTCAGATCTATAAAAATGCAACACACAGATTCTGGAACAAGACCAAAGTCCAGAAGTGGACGGACAACCAGATCTTTACCGCCGGAGTTTGCAGCCGGCGAACGCAAAGAAGAAGAAGAAGAAGAAGAAGAAAAAGAAGGAGAAGGAGAAGAAGAAGAAGAAGAAGAAGAAGAAGAAGAAGAAGAAGAAGAAGAAGAAGAAGAAGAAGAAGAAGAAGAAGAAGAAGAAGAAGAAGAAGAAGAAGAAGAAGAAGAAGAAGAAGAAGAAGAAGAAGAAGAAGAAGAAGAAGAAGAAGAAGAAGAAGAAGAAGAAGAAAAAGAAGAAGAAGAAAAGAAGAAGAAGAAAGAAGAAGAAGAGAAGAAGAAGAAGAAGAAGAAGAAGAAGAAGAAGAAGAAGAAGAAGAAGAAGAAGAAGAAGAAGAAGAAGAAGAAGAAGAAGAAGAAGAAGAAAAAGACGAAAAAGAAGAAGAAGAAGAAGAAGGAGAAAAAGAAGAAGAAAAAGAAGAAGAAGAAAAAGAAGAAGAAGAAGAAGAAGAAGAAGAAGAAGAAGAAGAAGAAGAAGAAGAAGAAGAAGAACAAGAAGAAGAACAAGAAGAAGAACAAGAAGAAGACGACGACGAAGAAGAAGAAGAAGAAGAAAAAGAAGAAGAAGAAGAAAAAAAAAAAAAGAAGAAGAAGAAGAAGAAGAAGAAGAAGAAGAAGAAGAAGAAGAAGAAGAAGAAGAAGAAGAAGAAGAAGAAGAAGAAGAAGAAGAAGAAGAAGAAGAAGAAGAAAAAGAAGAAGAAGAAGTAGAAGACGACGACGAAGAAAAAGAAGAGGAAGAAGAAGAGAAAGAAGAAGAAGATTATGAAGATTAGGATGCCCGTTCAATCGATAATGACAAAGCTTCGCTGCTGGTGAAGAGATGAAAGGAACTACATACACAAGTTTGTTGATTCTCGAAAACGTAGTTCTCCTTAAGTAGCACATTAAAAACATTTGCTCAGAACTTTGTCAAAAACAGAAGCAAATCATTTATGGGGTTAGTTTTGAAAATCCAAATTTAGGAGCAATTAACATCTAACTTACTCAATTTATGTCTTACCATTGTAGATTTTTTCTTCCGGAGGGAAAGTCAAACCAGTTTTTTAATGTTTCGGTGAAACTTCCTGAAGATGTCACGTGCAAACAATGCGTTGTCCAATGGAAATACAGAACAGGTTAGTACATGTTAACAATGTATTTACTGTAGATAAAGGTTTAGAAAACGTGTTACCTAGAATGTATTGGCACGCAAACCCACAGGGTCAAAGAAGTAAAGGAAAACTTAAAAAAAAAAAAACAGAGACAGGGGCTAGAGAGTGAATAAAAAAACAAAAAAGGGATATTATGGGAGTGAACTGAATGCAATGCCCCAAACGAAATGACCTTTTTTGGGGCAACTGTCCTTTAGTTGACGGCATATGCTCCACTGAGGTATTACAAATAAGGCAGCAACAGAGTAAAGATATAGCTCCATCTTCTAGATTATGTTTAAAAAAAAACAAAAAACTTACTAAAAAGTAATGTTGAGTGGGGAAACAGTTACAGAAGAAGAAAAAGAATAGGAAAAAGAAGGGGGAAAAAAAACAAGAAATGTAAGGAATAATAATAATAATAATAATAATAATAATAATAATAATAATAATAATAAGAAAAATAATATAGAGGAGAAGAATGAGGATGGGTGAATGATTAATAATAAAAAAGGCTATCAAATAATAACAAGCAGAAGAAGAAGAAAAAGAAGAAGAAATGAAGAAGAAGAAGAAGTAGGGCTAGGAGGAGGAGGAGAAGACGATGATGATGAAAAAGAAGAGTAATAAGAAAAAAAAGAAGGAGGAAAAGAAGAAAAAGACGACGTCGAAGAAGAAGAAGAGGAAGGAGGAGGAGGAGAAGAAGAAAAAGAACAAGAACAAGAAGAAGAAGAAGAAAAAGAAGAAGAAATGAAGAAGAAGAAGAAGTAGGGCTAGGAGGAGGAGGAGAAGACGATGACGATGAAAAAGAAGAGTAATAAGAAAAAAAAGAAGGAGGAAAAGAAGAAAAAGACGACGTCGAAGAAGAAGAAGAGGAAGGAGGAGGAGGAGAAGAAGAAAAAGAAGAAGAACAAGAAGAAGAAGAAGAAAAAGAAGAAGAAATGAAGAAGAAGAAGAAGTAGGGCTAGGAGGAGGAGGAGAAGACGATGATGATGAAAAAGAAGAGTAATAAGAAAAAAAAGGAGGAAAAGAAGAAAAAGACGACGTCGAAGAAGAAGAAGAGGAAGGAGGAGGAGGAGAAGAAGAAAAAGAAGAAGAAGAAGAAAAAGAAGAAGAAGAAGAAGAAGAAGAAGAAGAAGAAGAAGAAGAAGAAGAAGAAGAAGAAGAAGAAGAAGAAGAAGACGAAGAAGAAGAAATAGAAGAAGAAGACGAAGAAGAAGAAAGAAGAAGAAGAAGAAGAAATAGAAGAAGAAGAAGACGAAGAAGAAGAAGAAGAAGAAGAAGAAGAAGAAGAAGAAGAAGAAGAAGAAGAAGAAGAAGAAGAAGAAGAAGAAGAAGAAGAAGAAGAAGAAGAAGAAGAAGACGACGTCGAAGAAGAAGAAGAAGAAGAAGAAGAAGAAGAAGAAGAAGAAGAAGAAGACGAAGAAGAAGAAGAAGAAATAGAAGAAGAAAACTTGCTTTTCTTTTAATTGTCATTCTTTTTCTTTTGCATTTAAAATAAAATTTCTATTCTTGTAAAAGCTATATTTCTTATTGCCATTTTGTCCTTGGCAATATGCTAATTAATAAGGCTTTTATTGCTGTCTAGTTTTTACAAAAAAATATCTATTACTATCTACCAGGCAATACCTGGGACAAGGACGAAAACGGAAAGTTCTGCGTCGGTTGTGGGCCTCAAGAGGAGTTCTTCAATTGTGCTGACGTCAGGATTCACGCTCGTGGTGGCTCGGCGGAAGTTCCACAAACCGGAAACTCAAAACCACTGATCCAGAGTGGCGGAGAGCGAAATGGTAATAATGCTGACATAATAAACAAGAAGGAAGACGGTTATTTTAACAGCGAGAAAGATAATTTGGACACCCATGCAGGTGACAGAATGAGCGATTACGGAAGGCAGAAAGTCCGTTTTCTTCAGAAGCTTGAGAGTAATAAATATTCTTCGTGGGACAAACCCAAAAAAAATGAAGGAAAATACAACTATGGATCACCGTTTGCCCATCTTGCACGAAAAAGTAGTGACGATTCTGAAAGGGAGATAAGGAAGAAGATGGCACCTGGACAAATAGATGGTGATTATCGCCAATCTCCTATCGCCAGATTTCAGCCAGATCAAGTTTCGGACTATCCTCGGGCAGCTGGAGTTTCTAACAGCAGTGAAGTTGATAGAATTCGTCGCCGTTTCGGTTACAGTATCTCCTCAGCTCGAGATAACCACAAAAAGAACATTTCTAATGAGACTCAAGGAAAGACAACTCGAAGGGTTACTGGCACAAGTAACATTGGCATAACAACAGGGCCTGCTAATAATCAAAACAATCATACACATCATAGTATCAGAACCTCACAAGTATCCAGACAAACCTTATATCCAAATCCTAAAAGGCATTTAGGTGTAACCGCAATCGCTCTAGACGATACTAAATTAATGAAAAACGATGTCCTAGATTTTCATAAAAGTCCATTGGATGTGGTTAAAGGTATAAGAATAAATAAAAAAGAATCGGACAGTTTTCTACAACAGTGGAAACTACAGAGACTGAGACGTATTGCAGCACTGAGGGCTTTGCAAACTGCGAGCAGGAACAAAGTCAGATCGTGGCACTCGACACAGAAGAGCCACCAGGTGACTCGGCCAGTGATGAGAACCACACGCATTCAGACTAGAAACAGCACCACCACTCCGTTGATACTCTTCACTCGTCCATCACAAGAGGTGCGTCAGTTTAAGCAGAGAATGGGTTCCAGCAGATTTTCATCAGCGGTCGATGCTGAAACCAAATCTCCAACACTGCAACTGGACAATAAGAACAGCAACAAGAAGAACCAGCTGCCAGGTTGGTTGGCTACAGCTTTGAAGTTTAAGGAAAGCGAGACTGATCAAGATTATAAAACTAGTAGGAGAAACAATAATCTTAACAAGGAAATCCGCAAGCTTGCCATCAAAGGCATTGCTAACAGTGAATTGAAAAGGAATTTCTTTACACCACGGTTTACAGGTGTACCTTATGGATATGGAGATTTTCCATCACTTAAAAGAATTACCAATACTAAACAGAACAGAAAACTGGCACACACTTCAGTGGCAGCGAAACCAACTGAGTTAAGTAAAATCCTTGCAAATTATGACACAGAAGATGTAGAAAAACACAAGGCAGAGGATTTATCTGATCCCTTGTATCAAGACATTCAAGATAACGTTGGCACAGAATCGCTAGTCCGGTATATTGTTTCTCTGTTAATTTCACAAATGAAAAATGATGATTTAGACGCCTACCCAGGGAAAATAGCAATACAAAACGAATCTATGCTTGGAGATATTTCATCGTCAACAATGGCACCAGTCATCACAAACCTCAAAGATACAACGTCTCGGAGACATCTGTGGTATACCCCAGGTCTTGTGTCAGCGTCCGCCACTAGACAGGTTCCAGACAGCAAAAACATTATAGACTACAAGACAATAAGATCAAAAATAGGAACTATATCTAACATTGAAGAAGGTTTACATCAAGAAGGTCAAAGACAACATAACAGTCTGTTTCCTTCCGTTCGGGGAGAAGTTAGTGCATTTAATGGACTTATTTTGGGTTCGGATTATGGTAATAATCAGAGATTGAACAGAAATCAAGTGGAGAAATATCACAACTGGAAAACAGCAGTGCACACAGACACACACGAGGATGTGAACGGTCAAGGAATCACCAAGCAGACCAGTCTCAGCAACATCAAAAGCGGTCTTGCTGGCATTAGTAATAATGTATACCAGAACAAGTACAACAATAAAGATTACACAGATACGAGAAGCGATAAACAGGGACGTGAAACAAGACCGAAGCCTCAAGTGCAAGAATCACCACAAACTCCCATCGATCCTCACCAACTTTGGTCTATAAGAGCAGAAAAACGCCGAGATCATTACAACAGGCAACAGGTAGTGGCCCGACCGCAGCTGGTTTGTGAATCTTTGATTGTGCTCAGTGGAGGCATGGATCGTTGGTGCACTGACAACTGCAATGCCAACTTCTGCCCTTCGTCCCTGTGTGTCTGCACCGTCAGAGAACCCGCCAGCTCATCTCGGGTTGTACACATTCCTTTGGCAGCTCCCGTGAAAGATGTCTGGGCCCAGCCCAAACAGCACAATCGGGCAGCAGCAGACCAAAACATCATTCAAGGTTTATTCACTCCCATAAATGTCAAATCCAAAAACGATAAGCATATCACAGCTATTAGAACATCCATCACAAAATCCCCTCAATATTCTACACAAAGCAGTGAAAGATCATATGGAAAACCATATAGAAATCCTGTTTTTACACAAACACCATCTATAAACAATTTGAATTCTTTCGACCACGAAACAAATACAGATAAAATGAGTTTATTTCTGGATAACTTATTAAGTCAAGCTACAAGTCTCCTGCAACAAAGAGCAGACAACACTGACCAATTCAAATCAACAAAAATAGTGTCCAGTTACTTCCCTCATCCAGAAAGCACGCTAGAAAGTCGGAAAACCCCGTCTACTCACGACAGCTTGCAACAAAATGGCGCACAAAAGAAGGCAAATCATCACAACTTTGAGGG
>CAJHNH020002651.1:0-77500 GCA_905116865.2 Candidula unifasciata | reverse complement strand
GGATCAACAAGACAGGTAAGCGTCGTAACTTTTGTTCTAAAAATTACCGGACACTTCAGTCGTCACAGAACCAGTTCTAAAGCATAAACACACAGACAGCAAATCAAATGGTTTGCACAATTTGAGATAATGTCTTGTGACACAATACAATATAGGTACAGTAAGTTAAAGTAAGCCCGGCTGGCTAGCGCAGCCCCGTTAAACCTGAGTGCGCAGCGACTGGATGACGAACTCCGTGTGGTCCGGGTTCACGCCCAGGGGTAGGCAGAAAAGCCATATTTGTCCCAGAATAACGGTACCTATCATGGAATCAAGGCCGAAGGGTTGCGATATCCATAGTACTGAGCCAAAAGGTTAACAACTCCTGGTTTCTGGACACACACACACAAAGTTGAAGTAAATGAATGACCCTTTCCCACGCCTTCAGGCTATTTGGCATATAGGGCTAGACGTATATTTTTCCTAACCAATTGGCAGTTGGAGGTTGATATGGTTAGCGTCATGATGGCCGCCTTTACTTCTTACTACTGTGCCTAGTACCCACTCAAGGTTAGGTCGACATGGGAGCGAAGGTCATTTTTGAAAAAATATCCGCTTCTGTCAAGACCCAAACCCACAACCTCCCGATCCACATGCAAGCGTGTAGCCGCTACACCACAGCGGTTCATACCGTATAAGGCATACACGAACAAAGGAAGGGTGTAGATCATGAGGTAGACCAAGAACAAAATGGAAAGATAACATTAGAAAAACTGCAACAGCACGAGGTGTCTATTCTTTTGTCTGCATCCTGGGTAAAGTAAAGGACCCTCTATCCCGCCTGTATGTGTACGGGGCATTCAGGGCTAGACCTTTTTTTTATAGACTAATCAGCATAAGATGGGTGATGTGATCAGTATCACGCTAGCCGTCTTTACTTCCCGGGCCTGCACCCGGTACCCACTTAGGCTGGGTCGACCTGGGAGCCAAGTTCATTTTTTGAAAAAAGTTCGGCTCGGCCAGGAAGCGAACGCACGACCTTCCGATCCGCAGGCGAGCGTCTACCCGCTACGCCACGGCGACTCCCCTATATCCTGGGTAGAGGGTCGATTTCTGACTCGGTGGCTAGCAATAATTTCTAGACTTCTCCTAACACCGGAGACCTTTGCTTCATTAACACGGTCAATACTTTAGCCACATACGCCGTCTCTAGGTTAATCCGTTCTTTGAAGTTTTGAAGTTTTGAACAACGGATCAACATCATGACACACCGGCAGTAACCCGTAAGGGCTCCATTCTTCTTCTAACTCATGTCTGAGTCCGAACAAGCTTAGCACAGTGCACAGGCTCTGTAGCACCGGTGAGGTTCCTGAAATACTTTGGATAGATTTTTAAGTGCAAATTTTGCCCGGGCAGCACCGTTAGGTTACTCTTTTCGATTTCCAACTGCCAAGGAAACAATGCACACGTCCGATCTCACTACCCAGAGACCAGAGGGAATTACTAGAAGTCCAAGTCCACTAGAAAAATTTCCAGCTCTTACTGTGGATTGAACCGGGAACCTCTAGCACTCGAAGCGGACGCCATGCCTCCAGATCACGCAGCCCTAACTTTTTTTCTTCAAGATGGTACATGTCGTCGATTTAGTCATGTCATACTGCTTGGCCAGATAAAAAATACGAACGCCATTCTCATGTTTAGTTATTATTTCCTTCTTGTTTCTGCTGTAATACAGATTTTTTTTTTCAACCAAGGCTCTGAAACTTGCAGCCCTACTAAAAGAGATGAAGCCTTATTACAGGTTTTCCAAAACAGAGTCTTAGACGAATCTTTAGGTCTATCAAAGATGCAAACAGCGGGGAATGGAGAGTGAGAGGCAACAATGAAATTCATAATCTGTTTTAATCACTATTGAAAACTGGCATCATGAGAGCCAATAGACTGAAATGGTTGGGGCATACTGAGAGAATGTCAGATGACAGACAAGTGAAAAATATATACACAAGGGAGATAAATGGTCGTAGACCACGAGGCAGACCAAGAAGACGATGGAGAGATAATATCCAGACAGACCTGCAAACACTTGGTGTAACCAACTGGAAAGAGAGGGCCAACCAGAGAGATGAATGGTGGCGGGTGATATCTACAGCAATGAACCTCAAGGGCTCGGAATGCTGAAGAACAAGAACAAGAAGGCCGTTAACGCGTTTCATTTTATTTGGAGCCGTAATATGGGTTAATGTAATGCAAAAAAAAAAAAAAAAAACAACAACAACAACAACGACAAACTGTATTAAGAACAACACAACAACAATGTTCATAGCGTGCAAAAATGCGCACAATTTATGCTGTTTGTTAGCCGGAAATGTGGCACCAGTGCCATGTTTTCACTTTCTTGGGCCGAGGCATTGTTCGCGGGTTGAGTCAAAATTTGTTGGGAAATTGTGTTCGTGAGCCGATTTGTTTGTGACTAGAGGCGTTCGTGACTTAAGATACAACTGTATATGATTATGTTGAACTCGATGACGCCTTAAACACACACAAAATGATGGCACCTATGCGAAATGATAATTTGCTAAAATTCCCCGTATAGAGAGGAGCGTAATTTTACACACCAGTTGGTAAATCAAATGATGATGATTATTCTAATAACTTTGATGGCTCCAGAGAATTCTCAGATGTCCCTATTCTCTGTAGTAGCCGTAGTAGTCGTCGACAACGCCTCCAGTTATTTCCATTTTTCTCCTGGAGTAGCAACACGAAGACTAGGGTGGGTAATTGTACCATGCGTGGACCAAAACTTGTAGGGAGGTGTCTGGTTTCTTGGACTGCATGCGTGTGTTACACTTGTGGGGGAAGATCTCCTAGCTCGTGTGGGCCAGACTTGCGCGAAGGTGTCTGGTGTCTTGGACCACATGTGCGACCATTCTTGACGTCAGTTTATGCTTTTGTGATGTCATCCCTTTTTCTTCTTTCCCAACTGTTTCAGTTCAACACAAGTTGTTTTGTGTGATTAGCACTTCTGTGAATGTTGAATTTTGAATCGAAATCATAGCACTCGGCACATTCCCATAGGCGCTCCGTCTCCATCTTCGGCAGCAAGCGATTAGTTCCAATTCTGATGGCCATAGTAACTGACTGACGGTATATCCGTCTCGTCTTTCCCTTGCTTGTTGAGCGTCGGCCAGATCCCCTGGTAACTTTCCTCAGACGGTAATGATCTGTTTGTGCCTCGGCACTGTTCACTCGCTCCCAGAGGGCCCTCACAACATTCAGCTTGTCACTCATCAATTCACCACCTAATGTTGGACTTCTGTGAATCACACCCAACAAGTATTATGTTCTCGTTCTTTTCATAGTTGGTCACAGCATGCTGAGAAATCTGGCATTTATAGTATTAAGCGTCTTTGAAAACAGTACACTTGTGGAGCAAGTGAAGTAAAGTGAAGAAGTGTTTAGTGTTGTTATCAATGCCATGCGCTGCACTTACCGAACCGAGGAACACGCCAAAGGACATGACTCCGTATCCCTGTCTAGACTGATAGACATGGGGGTGCAGCCTGGAGCTGCAAGAAATGAACATTTCACTAAGGGGACAAGACGTTTCGGTAAACAACACAGAATAAGCGTTATCAGTCGTTTTACACTTGTAAAGCTTTTGAGGAGGAGATTGGAGCACCTATGGATCTGTCGGGAGCGCTGTGATGATAATTTTTTCTAATTACTACTCACTAATCACACCTGTGAAGCTTTTGAGGAGGGGATCGGAGCACCTATGGATCTGTCCGGAGTGCTGTGATGATAATCCTTCATAATCACTAATACACTTGTGTGTGTAGGTGTGTTTTTTAAAATTATTGATTATTTATACATACAGGTTCTCAAATTAAATTTTATGGTTTTCGAGGAGTTAAGCTTTCAAAGTCTTTAGGTTCATTTCTGCAGATTCGTTCGAAGTCGGAGTGTGTTCGCCTAAGAGGCAAGAAACAGACAGCCTGCCTACACAGTAGCCAAATTTCTGAGACAACATGTGCACGCAAATCTCAAATTCTGGAACGAGACTCAAGTTCAGAGGTGGGCGAACAACCAGAACTTTCCGCCACAGTTTACAGCCGGTGAACGCGAAAAAGAAGATTACAGCAGTTAACACTTTCCCCCATTCGTGTCTGTGACCTGTCTTCTGTTTTCCTTTGGGGAATCATTTAACCAGGATTTGTTTGTTTGTTGGGAGACCTGGTGGTGTAGCAGGAAGAAGTCCGCCCACTGATTATAAAGTATAGGGTTGAATGCACATCGAGTCGATTTTTTTCGATAATCAATTAACTTTAATTTCCAGGCTGACCGAGCTGAAAGTGGGTACTAATGAGAGTCAGGGTAAGTACAAGAGGCCGACACGATGCCTGATTTATTTTATTCTTGGCGTGGGTTGATGTAACTATGATGTCATTCAACCTGGTTTATTCTGTTGTTGGCGTGAGGTGATGTTTCAATGATGTCATTTAACCTGGTTTATTTTATTGTTGGCGTGAGCTGATGTTTCTATGATGTCATTCAACCTGTTTTATTCTATTGTTGGCGTGAGGTTATGTTTCTGTAATGTAATTCAATATTTTCTAATAGCCCATTTATTTATCTTAAAAATAATAATTATTTCAATAACAAATGTTGCAAATTAATTAATCTATAGTTCAATTTGTGTATACATCTACTCAAAAAACAATTGTTACCACCGACCGACCACAACAGCCTTACAAAAACAGGAATTTCTGTTTGAGCTATAGGGCCTTATATCTGGAGCTTGCCGTGCATAGGACATATCCACGGGGGATCAGAGATTACCCCGTATCCGTTCGGTGGTACCCCAATATAACTGTGGGTTAGCTCGACGTTAGTCTCCCCAAATAGAGTAGGTTTTTTCATTCGCAAGTTTGTTGGGCTGGTCGATTTTCCTGAAGGTTACGGGTGTGTGCCGCTCTGTTGTTTGGTTTCTGCAATGTCTTGCTTTACGTTATCCTTCCGAGAAAGAGAATGCCTGTGACATAGGTTGCAGCACTCTCTAGGGGGATTTGTGTTAGACCCAATTTCTCCATGTTTTTGGAGTGTTAGAAGCGCTGGAGTGCTGAAATATACAACACACGATATCAACGGCATTGCGGAACACCCCCGTAACCTTGTGCGAAGGACACGGGGCTCAGGAACTACTTAATCGGAAGTGAGCTAGTGTTTATGGGCGGAGTCTTGGGAGACTAACTGTGCTACAGTTAAACCAACCGTTGAAGGGGCTTTTTCCGGATTGATACCTGTTGGATTTATATATCAACCCTTTCGCCTTCAACCCTGCACTTATGACTGTTTGCTACATTAGGTTCCGGGAACCATTTTTAGAGGCATATAAAAAAGACTCCCCGGCCCCTTACGCACTATAAGGCGAAGATCATCTGCCTAAAATGCGGGAAACAACAGACTGTATATAAATAAGCCATATCTGTAAATTGGATGTCTACGAAAAACTCAAGTTCTGGAAAAGGACCAAAGCCCAGAAATGGACAAACAACCAGAACTTTTCGTCGAAGTTTACAGCCGGCGAGTGCTAATAGAAAGAAAAAAGCTATATTTTATTATGATTCTATTCCTCCCCCCCCCCCCCCCCCCCCCCCACTGGCATCCACTAACAAACCAGAACACAAACACACCTTTAAAACCACCTATCCAGTCCCTGCAGCGTGTCGTTGTGTCACCAGCTGAGTGTCGTTATGTCACCAGCTGCGTGTCGTTGTGTCACCAGCAGCGTGTCGTTTTGTCACCAGCAGCGTGTCGTTTTGTCACCAGCTGCGTGTCGTTGTGTCACCACCTGAGTGTTGTTGTGTCACCAGCTGAGTGTCGCTGGGTCACCAGCTGTGTGTCGTTGTGTCACCAGCTGCGTGTCGTTGTGTCACCAGCTGAGTGTTGTTTTGTCGCCAGCAGCGTGTCGTTGTGTCACCAGCCGCGTGTCGTTGTGTCACCAGCTGTGTGTCGTTGTGTCACCAGCTGCGTGTGGCTTTGTAACCAGCTGCGTGTCGCTTTGCCACCAGCTGCGTGTCGTTGTGTCACCAGCTACTGTTGACTGTCTGATCAGCTCCCTCGACCTTTCGTGGTCAGTTGTTGTGGACGTGATGGCTGCATGCCCAAGACATGTCCAGTCAGTCAAGCTACGTGTCTAGGTCTTTCTTGGTCTACCATTTCTCCTCTTGACCTTTAGTGAGCCCAGTATTCTTTTTTTTCTTCTTCAAAAAAGCCGTTAGATCTTATGATTTGTCCGTACCACTGCATTTTCCATCTTTTCTCTTAGTTAGAAGAGGTTCATATTTGATTACGCCACGCAAACAAAAACGATTTCTACTGTAACCAAAGTTCACCAAGGAATCGCATTTTACTTGCCTCCCTCCGCCCAACAAAATATAAATGAATCGAACCAGCAATAATTTATACGCTGTAATAATAATAATAATAATAATAATAATAAATAATAATAATAATAATAATAATAATAATAATAATAATAATTATAAAAACAATAAAAATATTGTGTTTAACCATACAACCCACAACCAGTCCCTACAACTTTCAACAACTAAAGAAACGTCATACATCGTCGGTACTTACCCACAAAGGACTACACCGGGTAGGGACCTTTACGGATGCCAACTTATTTTTTTGGAGATTGAGCGAGGTATTTGGGAGCTACCCTGTTAGTATGCCATCTAAAATGAGATTTATAAAACTTATCAGGATGATACGGTAAACCTTTAGGTAGCAGGCCAGAGGGGACAGACTGATCGATAGATCGATTGATATTTACACATCACGGCTCGCCTTCCGCACTGCACTTGTGACCGTAGGCTGTAATATAAACGTTTCTTCTTTCTCCCACGCAAATTCCTGTTTTTATTGAAGCCTAGAACAAACTACACATCTCTCATCAGTCTCTGCTGTTCTATTCTGATATAGCGTCGTTGATCTGTGGGAGAATTCAGTGTCCCATATCTTGAACAATCTGCTCGAAAACAATTATCTGAAGGAGTTTATAATTTGCGTCATTCAGTTCTCTCTCTCTCTCTCTCTCTCTCTCTCTCTCTCTCTCTCTCTCTCTCTCTCTCTCTCTCTCTCTCCCTCTCTCTCTCTCTCTCCCTCCCTCTCCCCTAATTTTCCTTGTCATCCCATACTGTTTTAACCTTTAACGAACGCACGGTTTAAGCAAAACATTTTATTCCGAAGTTTAAATTTCATGTTACAGATAAGAAAACTTTTCCAGTGATTTAATAGTTATATTGACGTTGTATATAGTTAATTGCAAGTCGTTTACATAACGTTGTAGAACCAGCCCCAGGAAAAGATATAAAACCGAACAAAAAGAACCAGCCCCAGGACTTTTTGTTGCTGTTGGCTGTTTGTGATTTTACAATGCAGTTTTACGTTCAGCAGTTTGACACTGCTGTCGATACCACTGTCGATCCAAAGCAAGACAGTCTGCTGTACGTAGTAAAAATAGTATAATGAGAATGCTTGTAACAATAACTATCATCTTAACCATGATCTTCATAAGCTAAACTATGTGTGTTTAAATGGGTTCACATTTCCCTACTGGTGTGTAAGTAAAGATCCATGTTCCACGTCGTCGGGCGTTTTGCGAATATAGGGCTAGACCTATATTTGTATAGTCCAATTGGCACTCGGTGGGTGATGTGGTCAGCATCACACCGGCCGCCTTTTCTTCCCAGGTACTTTACATCGTATCCATTGAAGGCTGGGTCGATCTGGTTCTGTCAGGACCTGAATCCATGACCTACGGATCCGCAGGCGAGCGGCAAGCCACGACACCACGACGGCTCCCAGATCCGGGTCCCTGTTTTTTTTAAAATAATTAATTTACTGCTGTCTTTACGACGGAGGTGGTAAGCAAAGAGAAAGACACACTGAACACGTCTTTGGAGCAAGCGGCAAAATAATATGTGAGAAAACTCCACAAAGGGAGCATACACTGCAGGAGTCTCTCAGTCATCAGTAAAAGATCCTCCATCGACAATTGTTTCGGCCCGTTAAAAGCCTAAACAATCTCGGATGGTGGGCCAACCTGGGTCATGACGCCAGGCCCCAGTATCTCCTGCTGCGCTTAATCGGATACGTACTGTAAAGTAGAATAAATGACTCTCTTCCACGTCGTCAGGGGTGTTGATTGATCAAGACTTAGACCCGGCAGATGATGGCATCAGCATCAGGCAAATAGTCTTAACTTCCTAGGACTTTACCTAATTTAAGGCTAGGTCGACCCAAGTCAATGTCATTTTTTATGGTAAAGTCCCGCTCCATTTGGATTTGAACCCACACACAACCTTTAGATCGGCAGGCTAGCGTTTAACCGCTACACAGCGGTGGCTCACAGTTATAGGTGACTACACATATAAATGCTTTTACTGCTATATTTTAAAACATTAGGCTTCATGATCAAGTTTTAGTCTCTTGCGCCGTGCTATTCTTACACCACTGTCCGAAGGTCACAAGAACGGTCTTCTTCGGGTGATTCAGCCGTAGTGTCATTCTTGCTTCACTGTCTGAAACTTTAAATAACGGTCTTCTTTTGGTGATTAATCCATGCTGTCATTCTTGCACAACTGTCTGAAACTCTACCTAACGGTCTTCTTTTAGTGATTAATCCACGGTGTCATTCTTGCACCACTGTCTGAAACTTTAACGAACGGTCTTCTTTTGGTGATTAATCCACGGTGTCATTCTTGCACCACTGTCTGAAACTTTAAATAACGGTCTTCTTTTGGTGATAAATCCACGGTGTCATTCTTGCACCACTCTCTGAAACTTTAACGAACGGTCTTCTTTTGGTGATAAATCCACGGTGTCATTCTTGCACCACTCTCTGAAACTTTAACGAACGGTCTTCTTTTGGTGATTAATCCACGGTGTCATTCTTGCACCACTCTCTGAAACTTTAACGAACGGTCTTCTTTTGGTGATTAATCCACGGTGTCATTCTTGCACCACTGTCTGAAACTTTAACGAACGGACTTCTTTTGGTGATTAAACCACGGTGTCATTCTTGCACCACTCTCTGAAACTTTAACGAACGGTCTTCTTTTGGTGATTAATCCACGGTGTCATTCTTGCACCACTCTCTGAAACTTTAACGAACGGTCTTCTTTTGGTGATTAATCCACGGTGTCATTCTTGCACCACTGTCTGAGCCTTCAAATAACGGTCTTCTATTGGTGATTAATCTATGGTTTCATTCTTGCACCACTGTCTGAAACTTTAACGAACGGTCTTCTTTTGGTGATTAATCCACGGGGTCATTCTTGCACCACTGTCTGAAACTTTAACGAACGGTCTTCTTTTGGTGATTAATCCACGGGGTCATTGTTGCACCACTGTCTGAAACTTTAACGAACGGTCTTCTTTTGGTGATTAATCCACGGTGTCATTCTTGCACCACTCTCTGAAACTCACAAGAACGATCTTTTTTGTGTGTGAATCATCCATTGTGTCATTCTTGCACCACTGTCCGAAACTGAAACGTACGGTCATCTTTGGGTGATTCACCCATAGTGTCATTCTTGCATCACTGTCCAGAACACACTAGAACGATCTTCTTCGGGTGATTCATCCATAGCGTCATTTCTGCACCACTGTCCGAAACACACTAGAACGATCTTCTTCGGGTGATTCATCCATAGCGTCATTTCTGCACCACTGTCCAAAACACACAAGAACGGTCTTCTTCATGTGATTCATCCATAGCGTCATTTCTGCACCACTGTCCGAAACACACTAGAACGATCTTTTTCAGATGATATTTTATCCGGGTCAGGCACCTTGTCTGTTTCGGAAGTTGCACCGTTTAGAAACTTCCTACTCCACCCATACATTGCAGGCCTGAGAGGCAAACATCACAGTATCGCACTTTTATTGTCTGATGAATCTTTCACTGACATATCACCGGATAATGGCATGGTATTATAATTCATATTGCACTGTTAGGTTTTTGAACAAATCTGATCTCGTGTCTGTGTGTGTGTCTGTCTGTCTATCTATGCATGCGTGCGTGTGTGTGTGTGTATATGTATGTATGTATGTATGCATGCATGCCTGCCTGTCTACCTGCCTGCCTGCCTGCATGCCTGTCTGTCTGCCTGCCTGCGTGCCTGTCTGTCTGTCTGTCTGCGCGTGTGTGTGTGTATATATATATATATACACACACACACACACACACACACACACACACACACAGTGATACCTTTTAATTCTAACATAATCCTTTTAGAGACGGCGTTCGAATACCAACTCGTTCCAGTTTCAAGACAGTTTTTCCCAAACTCAAATTTTTAAATGTATTTTCGTCTACACACCACACAGTATATCTAGTTGCACGTGATGATTCTATTTAAATAAAAACATAAATAAATATACATTATAAAAAAAAAATGAACGTTTTATTTGATACACCTTAATTTAAAAAAGAAAAGAAAAGAAAAGTGTTATGGCTCATAGAATTCAGAGGAGGAAAAGTCATTTGGGGAGAGGATTGTTTTGAAGGTCGGTCAACTTAAATGACAACAACAGGAGTCCTTACTGGTTTCATATCGTAGTCATTTACAATTTGTAGAACGTTTTGGGTCACTAGTTTGTGTTGACAGAAAGCGGTCCAAAGTGCTTTCGGCGGTTTGCCGAGGTTAGATTTGTGAGCCTAAAAGGTGCAGATATCGCAGCCTAGCTGTACAAAACAGCGTAACTTGCCAACCGCCATGGTAGGGGAGAATGCAGAATAATGGAAATAATAAAAATAATAATAATAAGATCTTCAATGCCTCTAGCTCGCAAAGATAAACTGCACGAGAAACAAAACTATCCGCTCTCATGTCTTGATTGTAACAGTCACAAGCATACCGAAGAGGTAGAGACTAGTATGCTCTGTGCAGAGTGGCAAGCATAGCTCCAAAGGTCTCGAGTGGTTAGCGTCCGTTGGATATTAAAACAAATGAACAAACAGACTGGCTGGTCCCTAAATACTTGGTCTTGCAACTGTTGCATGACAAGCCAGATGTGAATACGACCCTCTGAGGGCGAGAGAAAAAATGCGTAAAGCACAAACATGTCATCCCGGTCAAAAGAGAATGGTAGAGCAGCGATCTTAACGACGGTCAACGCTCAAAATTAAGATAAAACGGGACTTCCAATCAAGCTGCTACTGTTACCGTCGTAACTAGAACTCTACGCTGGCTGCTAAAGACCTGAACGGGTCGCCTATGGGAACATCCCGAGTCCTGTATTGTCATTTACTTAGGAAAAGCCAACCAGATTCTTTGAACCAGTTGCGAGACGTGATCGATTCAGTATTAGATCAAGAGGACATCACGTGATATTTTCTCCTCATCGCTTCGCCTTTGGGGATATGCGTGCGCAGCTAGAACTGTCGAACTAGTAACTGGTAGGATATGAAACCGAACGAAAAGTAGGTCAGCGAGCTTCATAGTATAACAACACAAACAAAACGTGAACGTCGCAGCTATAGAGCCTTCAGCAGCACATACATGAATCAAACAAAAACACACGAATACACACAATCACTTATCCAGAAGCAGCCAAGTTGACGTCTTGCCAGTGGAATGTCCAGAAAACGTAGAGCCCGAGAAATAAATGGCCAGTGGAATGCCAGGGGCCGTAACTATAGTTTTTTTTTTTGTGTGGTTTAAGTGTATTGACAATTTAATCCCTTGGGCATCAATCAATCAAGTGCCGTCTCCACAATGTAGGTTGGCTGCAATGGATCTCCAACAAGTCCTGTCTCTTGCCCTTGATGTACACTCACTCATACTGCGGTTCGTCCATCTCTTGATGTTATCCTCCCACTTGTAACGCTGTCTGCCTTTTGCTCGCCTACCTTGAACCATTCAATCTAGGATGATCTTTACAATACTGTTATGTCTTTTAATGTGGCCAACATATTTCACTTGTCTCTTTTTTATTTCACCTAGCAACTCTCTTTTCATTCCCAATTTCCTCAGTACCTCTGTATTTGATAGCTTCTGTTTCCATGAAATACGACCTAATCTTCTGAATATCCACATCTCCAAAGAATTGATACGATTTTTCAGTTGTTTGTTCATTGTCAATGTCTCTGTGCCATACAGTCTTGTCTTGTCTGGTCTTGTCTTGTCCACAATTGCCTCACAGCGTAGTGGGGAGTCGCAGTTTTCTATCCTGGGCCAGGTGTGTTGCACGTGTTGTTGTTAGTCCGTGTTGCCTCAGGATCTCTGATATATTGTCTATCCATCGTACTCTCGGTCTGCCTCTTGCTCTAGGGCAGTAGTGCTGTTCGTTGTATGCTCGTAGAGGCAGTTGGTCGGTTTGCATTCGCATCACGTGGCCAAACCACTCTATTTGTTGCTTCTTTATGTATTCCAGGCATGGTGTGGTTCCTACAATTGGTCTAATGTTCTCGTTTCGAACTCTGTCTCTCCTTGTGACATTGGCAGCCTTACGTAATCATCTCATTTCGCACGTCGTGCGAATACATTGAGAATACATAACATTTGACAATTCTCAATTAGGCATTAGCGGGCGCAAAGTGAAAATAAAACGATTCTCAAGTCTTGCGTACTTTGTCGCTTGAGTAGCTAGATTTCATTCTGTCTCCGCCATGTCGTGCACACCTTGATGATCGTGGTTTCACGGCACCGTTCTGCACATCCAAAAGGTCACACGTTGCTCTGTGTCCTTCTGCATGATGGGCGTAATAAGCATGCAGCGAGCGTTCCTTTCGCCATCCTAGAGATGTAGACCCAGTTGCGTTAGTTAGTTAGTTAGTTGGGTTATCCTCATTGCACTCCGGACCAGTCCATGGGTGCTCAGATCCTCCCCTCAGTATGAACCCCAACTTCCGATGGCTAATAGTACCAGTTCTATGTTGATTAACAAGTCTTCTGGAGTGTCTGGTGTGCGTCTCGTTTTTTTGCTGTGCCGATCTTAATTCCCAAGTCTGCCATTCTGGCGTATTTGAGGTAAATAGTAAACAGTAATAGGAAATCGTAAAATTATGCATTTTTCTTTGGCAATAAAAAAGTGCAAGCGGCGTGCTCCTGGCCAGTGCAATTTGAGCCCGCTCCGAGAAACGAAACAAACAATTGTATTACGACACATCAAACATTCACACAGACTTACGTCGGTGTCTCTGGCTTCGGCGCTGCGAACGCGCTTAATAATGCCGAGGTGCCGGGTTCGATCCCAGCTGCAGGCTTTGCGCCATGCGTTAGTTTTGACAGTGGCATCGAGAGCCGACCGCTCAGGGCAGTGGCAAACTACTAGATGTGAATTTGCCTAGAAAAACCACAACAGCTTAAAAATGCTAGGGTTAGTTCTGCAATGTCCCGTAAAGGATTCGCAAATAACCTAACACAGAAAAAAAAAAAAATACCCCACAGCCAATCAGTTCTAATGACACATGATCGCCCTTGCCAGCTGGCCAAACACTTGATAATGACATACATGCCATTGCTCACGTCCTCCCTTGAGACTTCCGTGAGGTGTCAAGTACAGCGGGCGTGGGCGAGCAGTTTTTTTTCCTCATCTTTTATGCCGGGACATTTCTCCATATCGGATGTAATCGTCGCATGCCTGGCCGAGCAAGAGATATCACCATTAGATTGGCTCTCACATTTCACAACTGTCTGGTATTTATTCAGCGTTTTTGAATCATTTTTGCATGTCATCAAATTTTCAACGTATCAAATTCGTTCCGGATGTTGTTTTATGTCTGCAACATGGAGTTAGATCCTTTAATTATCTACTTACCTGTCTACCAATTTACCTGCTTACCTGCCTAATGAGTACCTACTTGGGCACTACCGTGATGTAGCGGCTAGACACTCGCATGAGGATCCAAAGGCTGTATATAATAAGTCATATCTGTAAATTGGATATCTACGAAAAACTCAAGTTATGGAAAGGGACCAAAGCCCAGAAATGGACGAACAACCAGAACTTTTCGTCGAAGTTTACAGCCGGCGAGTGCTAATAAAAAGAAAAAAGCTACATTTTATTATGATTCTATTCTCTCTTCCCCCCCCCCCCCCCCCCCCCACTGGCATCCACTAACAAATCAGAACACAAACACACCCTTAAACCCACCTATCCAGTCCCTGCAGCGTGTCGTTGTGTCACCAGCTGTGTGTCGTTGTGTCACCAGCTGTGTGTCGCTGTGTCACCAGCTGCGTGTCGTTGTGTCACCAGCTGTGTGTCGCTGTGTCACCAGCTGTGTGTCGTTGTGTCACCAGCTGTGTGTCGTTGTGTCACCAGCTGTGTGTCGTTGTGTCACCAGCTGTGTGTCGCTGTGTCACCAGCTGCGTGTCGTTGTGTCACCAGCTGTGTGTCGCTGTGTCACCTGCTGCGTGTCGTTGTGTCACCAGCTGTGTGTCGTTGTGTTACCAGCTGTGTGTCGTTGTGTCACCAGCTGTGTGTCGCTGTGTCACCAGCTGCGTGTCGCTGTGTCACCAGCTGTGTGTCGTTGTGTCACCAGCTGCGTGTCGTTGAGTCACCAGCTGTGTGTCGTTATGTCACCAGCTGCCAGTGGCGGTGTCACCAGCTGCCAGTGGCGGTGTCACCAGCTGTGTGTCGTTGTGTCACTAGCTGTGTGTTGTTGTGTCACAAGCTGTGTGTCGGTGTGTCACCAGCTGTGTGTCGTTGTGTCACCAGCGGTGTGTCGTTGTGTCACCAGCTGTGTGTCGTTGTGTCACCAGCTGCGTGTCGTTGTGTCACCAGCTGCGTGTCGCTGTGTCACCAGCTGCTAGATACTCGCCTGAGGATCCAAAGGTCGAGTGTTTAGATCTTCATGTAGCCTGACTTTTTTTTTTCAAAATTGACTTTGGTTCCCAGGTCCTCACAGGTTTAAATAGGTGACAGGTAAAGTACTGGGAAGTAATGGGGGTCGACGTTACACTGACCACATCACCCACCGAGTGCCGATTGGTGTGAAAAATAAAGGTCTTGCCCGATATGCCCCATATGCCTGAAGGCGTGGAAAAGGGTACTTTACTTTTACTTTGTTACCTGCTTACCTGACTGACTTGCCACCTACCTAAACACCTGTCTACCTAAACACCTGTCTATCTAAACACCTGTCTACCTAAACACCTGTCTACCTAAACACCTGTCTACCTATACGCCTGTCTACCTAAACACCTACCTACCTAAACGCCTGTCTACCTAAACAGCTGCCTACCTAAACACCTGTCTACCTAAACACCTGCCTACCTAAACGCCTGTCTACCTAAACACCTGTCTACCTACTTATGTATCTACGTAAGTGTATCACGTCTTACCCACCTATCGTACTGCCTACTTCTCAACTACTTAACTTATCTAACTGTCTACCTGTCTACCTAAACACCTACCTATCTAGTTGCATATCAACGTAAGTTCCTAACTTCCTAGCTACCTATCTCACTGCCCGCCTACCAAAATACCTACTTACTTACCTAATTTTCTTTCTATTACCTTCCTGCATGCCTATCTAGATACCTACGTATCTACATACCTACCTATATAACTATCCGTCTGTACACCTAAATAGCTGACTGACTGCTTACGTATGACTTACTGCATACCCAGCCACATACCTACTTTTTTTGCCTACCTTGCTGGCACCTTTCCGTCTTTCCAGATGAAACTATTATATTGTGCTATAGGAAGGCATGAGACTAACAGTCTATGGCGATGGCGAGTGTGACTAGCAAGACCCACCCGTGTTAACAAAAGTCTTCCTCAACTTTCAAATTAGCTGCCACTTTTGCCCCTCCTGAGTTTCCCCCCTTCACTCTTGAGTTTCCCCCCTTCACTCCTGAGTTTCCCCCCTTCACTCTTGAGTTTCCCCCCTCCACTCTTGAGTTTTCCCCCTCCACTCTTGAGTTTTTCCCCCTTCACTCTTGAGTTTCCCCCCTCCACTCTTGAGTTTTCCCCCTCCACTCTTGAGTTTCCCCCCTCCACTCTTGAGTTTTCCCCCTCCACTCTCTGAGTTTTCCCCCTTCACTCTTGAGTTTTCCCCCTCCACTCTTGAGTTTTCCCCCTCCACTCTTGAGTTTCCCCCCTCCACTCTTGAGTTTTCCCCCTCCACTCTTGAGTTTTCCCCCTTCCACTTAACATGACACTTGGTCTACAAATCTACCCCAGTACCAGTATCATTTATGTCGCCCTTGCAAACATTTTGTGTCGTAGTAGAGGCCGACCTTCGCCTATGTGTCATCGGGGCCCTCACGGGAAGCAAAGAATAGTGACACTGCACCCTACTAGGCATGTCGTAAGAGGCGACTAAGGGTAGGGTTGGGCTTGAGGTTGGCTACCTCATCCTGTAAAAACCATAGCCACAAAAACCAACCAACCATGGATAAGTCAAAAAGAGAAGCAAATAAAATTCAGCCAACTTCTTTCAAATAATGAAAGAAAGGGCAACTTAAAAATTTTGATGGGTGACTTGAATGCTAAGATAGGATCAGACAACACAGGTTATGAAGAAATTATGGGGAGACATGGTCTAGGAGTAATAAATGAAAATGGAGAATTGTTCACAAATTTTTGTGCCGGTAACCAGTATGTTATTGGTGGAAGTATTTTTCCCCATAAAAGAATACACAAGGAAACATGGGAATCACCAGACCATAAGACAACTAATCAAATTGACCACATATGTATTAACAAAAAGTTTAGATCATCCCTTTACGATGTTAGGGCTTTCAGAGGTGCCGATGTATTTACTGACCATTTCCTGGTGATAAGTAAAATCAAGTTGAAACTAAAAAGATATATAACATCTTATAATAATAGAAACCAATTTAATGTAGATTTTCTCAGAGATAAAGAAATTAAGGAACAGTTCTCAGTTACGGTCTCTAATAAGTACCAGGTGTTGCAGCAGTTAGCTGAAGATGTCAACACAGAAGTCTGCTGGGATCAGATCAAAGGAATCTGGAATGAATCTTGCGTAGAAGTTCTTGGCAAGAAAGAAAGGAAACATAAAGCATGGATAACACCAGAAACCATTAAACTGATTGAAGATAGGAAAAGTAAAAAGGCAGAATTAAACAATAGCAAAACTAGAGCTGCTAAAGCTAGAGCTCAGGAGAATTACACAGAAGCCAACAAGGAAGTTAGGAGGCATATAAGGGCAGATAAAGTGAAATATCTAAATGATCTAGCACAAGAAGCGGAGACAGCAGCAGCAAAAGGAAACCTCAGAGAACTTTACAGTAACACAAGAAAATTAGTAGGTAAATATAGTCAGCCAACTGGATCAATCAAAAATAGTCAAGGAAAGGTACTTACTAACACTAAAGATCAAATGGACAGATGGGTTGAATATTTTGAAATGCTTCTAAATAGACCAGGCCCAGAGGTTCCCACAGATATCCAGCCTTTAGAAATGGAACTGGATATCAACTGTGAGATACCATCCAAAGAGGAAATTAGAAAAGCTATAAATCTTCTTAAGGAAGGAAAGGCGTCAGGCCCAGATGGTATCCCAGCTGAAGCCACCAGGACCAACATAAACACATCAACAGAATTGCTACATAGATTATTCAGTAAAGTCTGGGAGACCGAAGAAATACCAGCAGACTGGAGAGAAGGATATCTTGTGAAACTGCCCAAAAAAGGTGATCTACAAGAGTGTGAAAACTATAGAGGAATTATGTTGCTGTCAGTTCCTGGAAAAATATTAAGTAGAATTATTTTGGAAAGATTAAAAGATGCTATTGATAAAATGCTAAGAGATGAGCAGGCAGGTTTTCGGTCAAACAGATCCTGTACTGACCAGATAGCCACATTACGTATTATAATAGAGCAAAGCATTGAACTGAACTCACCACTTTACATTAGATTTATAGACTATGAAAAAGCATTTGACAGCATAGATAGGGAATCTCTCTGGAAATTGATGGGGCACTATGGAATCCCACAGAAAATTATCAACTTAGTGAAGGCAACATATAAAGTCATGAAATGTCGAGTTCTTCATGAGGGAAAGCTAACAGATGCGTTTGAAATAAAAACAGGTGTGCGACAGGGTTGTCTTTTGTCGCCTCTCTTATTTTTACTGGCTATAGACTGGACTATGAAAACAGTAACTGCTAACACCAAGAATGGAATTCAGTGGACCCCTACAAAACAGCTTGATGATCTGGACTTCGCTGATGATAATGCTCTTCTGTCCCATTCACGGAATCAGATGCAAGATAAAATAAATATACTTCATGCGAGATCACAGCAGCTTGGTCTGAAAATCCATAAAGGAAAGACAAAGATAATGAGAATAAATCAGGCAAATAGTAATGTGGTTTCTCTTAATGGCACCCCACTCCAAGACGTGGAGTCGTACACCTATTTAGGCAGTAATGTAGATAAAGATGGAGGAATTGATAGAGATATTAAAATAAGAATACAAAAGGCAAGAGGGGCTTTCATAGCACTAGGGAATTTGTGGAGGTCAAAAAAAAAAAAAAAAAAAATTAAAAGAAATACTAAACTAAAATTTTTTAAATTCTAATGTCAAATCAGTACTATTGTATGGGGCGGAAACATGGAGAACAACCAAGGCAATTACTAATAAATTACAGACATTCATTAACTGGTGCCTGCGCAGAATAGAGGAAATAAATGGTATGATAGAATAACTAATGTAGAACTTTGGGAGAGAACTAAACAGGCTCCAGTGGATCAGGAGGTGAGGAAAAGACGCTGGCGTTGGATAAGGCACACACTGAGAAAACAGGAGAACAGCATAACTAAAATGTCTTTGCATTGGAACCCACAGGGGCATAGGAATAAAGGAAGGCCAAAAAACACATGGAGAAGAGAGCTGGAGAATGAGGTTAGAAAGATTGGGAGGACATGGGGAGAGCTCCATGCAATGGCGAAGGATGGAACGGCTTGGCGTGAGTCGGTTGAGGGCCTATGCTCCATTGGGGGATAGAAAGGCAGAAGAAGGAAGGAAGGAAGAGGCCTACCTTAACAATTTCCACCGTTCTGTAATTCACCGTTGAGAATGTCTTTAGGGTCTTCCCATCCTTCATTCTCCAAGACTGACTGAGCCACACTGCTTCCCGAGACTGAGCATTAAGAAACCTTTTGTGATGCCTGCTCCTTTTTCAACGACTGATTATTTTCTGTCCACTTACCTACTGAATGCCTGCCCACTTAACTAACTACCTACCTTCCTACCTAACTGACAACCTAATGGCTGACTTGCACACTGCTACTTACCTGAGCAGCTACTTACCTATCTAACTACCCATTGCCCACCTTCATATCTGCCTGCATACCTACCTGTCTACTTACCTACCTACCGACTTACCTACCTACCTACCTACCTACCTACCGACCCACCTACATGTCTACCTACCTACCTACCTACCTACCTACCTACCTACCTACCTACCTACCTACCTACCTACCTACCTACCTACCTACCTACCTACCTACCTACCTACCTACCTAACTACCTACCTACCTACCTACTTACTTACCTACCTACCTACCTGTGTAGCTACTTACCTATCTAACTACCCACTGCCTACCTTCATATCTGCCTGCACACCTACCTACCTACTTACCTACCGACCTACATGTGCAGCTACTCACCTATCTAACTACCAACTGCCTACCTTCATATCTGCCTGCATACCTACCTACCTAACTACCTACCTACCTAACTACCTACCTAACTACCTACCTACCTACCCAACAAACTACCTACCTACCTACCTATCTACCTACCTATCTACCTACCTACCTACCTACCTGTGCAGCTTCTTACCTATCTAACTACCCACTGCCTACCTTCACATCTACCTGTGTACCTGCCTGCCTAACTACCTACCTACCTAACTAACTACCTACCTACCTACCTACCTACCTACCTACCCACCTACCTACCGACATACCTACCTACCTAACTACCTACCTACCTGCCTGTGCAGCTTTGTACCTATCTAACTACCCACTGCCTACCTTCACATCTACCTGTGTACCTGCCTGCCTACCTACCTACATGTGCAGCTACTTACCTTTCTAACTACCCACTGCCCACCTTCCTATCTGCGTGCATAACTACCTACCTACCTGGCTACCTACCTATATGTGCAGCTACTTACCTGTTTAACTACCCACTGCCTACCTTCACATCTACCTGTGTACCTGCCTGCCTACCTACCTACCTGTGCAGCTACTTACCTTTCTAACTACCCACTGCCCACCTTCCTATCTGCGTGCATAACTACCTACCTACCTGGCTACCTACCTATATGTGCAGCTACTTACCTGTTTAACTACCCACTGCCTATCTTCATATGTGCATGCATACCTACCTACCTACCTACCTGTGCAGCTACTTACCTATCTAACTACCCACTGCCTACCTTTATACCTGCCTACCTACCAGCCTTCCTACCTATCTACCTATCTCCTCACCTATCTAACTACACACTGCCTATCTTCATATCTGCCTGCGTACCTGCCTACCTACCCACCCCTGTCTACCTATCTACCTACAGTCTACCTACCAACCTACATGCCTATCTGACTAAATGCTTACCTAATTATGTGCCTACTTAAGTGACTGACTTGCTCACTGATACCTACCTGCACACTTAAGTAAATATCTGACTACCCACAGCCCATCTACCCATTTGAGTGCTGTCTATTTATCTGTCCACCTGCTTACCTGAGTACCCAGTACTCCACAGGGGTATTTATTCCCCTGGCCCACGTGTGTCGGCAGTCTGCTGAGGAGTCAACGACCCGGCTGCTTCGAGATGCCAGCTGAGTGATTTTGTTTATTTGTGTGCTATTGTTTTATTTGTGTATGTGCTGATGAAGGCTTCATAACCGCAACGTTTACGTTTTGTTTGTATTTGTTATATTTTCGTTCGGTTTTAGATCTTTTCTTGATACCTGAGTACCTATCTTCCTACCTGCCTACCTACCTATACAATGACTGCCAACTAGCCCCCATCGGCATAAGTAATGTAATAGTTTAAGTCAGGAGATGTGAAACAGCGTCATTGCACACGGTTATAATCTATAAGTGCTCTGCCACCAGTACGGAAAGCTGAAAATAAACTGTCTGCCTGTGTCGCAGTCCGTGCGCAACTACGTATTTATAGCGACATTCCTCAATTTATCCTAGACTACCCATTACCTAGAGGTTGGGTGAACCCCGGGAACCGGCCGGTTTCGAACACCGGCCGTGGGCTGCAGTGAGTTGGAGCTCGATTTGAAAGCTAGCTCCCTATCGACTACGCTAACGCCCCCCTCCCCCCCCCGGCAAGAGTGCCAAAAAATCAAAAGTAGAGCAAAGTAGCACCTTACAACTCGCATTCTCAGTGAATCAAAGACTGAATATAGAACCCACGCCAGTGAGAACACTAGGCAAACTTCCCCACGACCTCGCCACGTATGATATTACTCATTAATTAATAGTGTCAATCGGTCTCGTCCGCCCCCGCCTCCCTCAAGCAGCTATCCTCATTATGTAATTTTTTTAAATCCAATTATCGCCGTCACTGACAAGACGATTCGTCAATGACTAGTTGACAGACACGCACGAAACAAGGAAATTAGAATGTCGCAGTAAAAAAAAGGCGAAACAAATTTTTGCCGCAGATGATGCTAACAACGCCGAGCGATAGGAAGTGACGTCAACATGGATGAGTAACATGAAAACTCTCTCACGGGCGGCTTGTCCAAGTGACTTCGTTAGAAAACGAAACAAAAGTAGTTAAATAATCACGGTCGTCGGTTGTTGTCACGCCTACAACAGCAGGAAATGATGACGTTGTTCGGATGATTTCGTTAAAAAACAGAACTGGGGTTAATAGGGGGAAGTGTGTAAAAAGGTCTGGTTGTGTTAGTTTTAAAGTAGAAAAAAAAAAATTGGGGGGGGGGGGTGGGGGTGGGGGATTCGTAACAGGGTTTTAGTACGCGTCTGTGCGGTGTGTGTGTGTGTGTGGTGGTGTGTGTGAAAATCAAGTGGTCATTAAGATAAGAAAGAGAAGATACATATATATATGGTTCTGTTTGAGTACGCTTGTTTCATTCATGCTTGCTCAGGTGCTGTGACCTCTGCCATATGCACCGCCCTGTCAAGGTAAGATCAAGTAACTCAAAACTGTAAGACTTAGAGAAAAGAGAGAGAGAGACTAACTACATTAACTAAACTAAACTAAAAACTAACTAAGTAGCTAACTATATTAAACTAAACTAACTAAATATCTAATTAAACTATAACTTAACTATATAAACTAAGCTATAAGTATAACTAACTATAACTATATATAACAAAGAAGAAGAAGAAGAGAAGAAGAAGAAGAAGAAGAAGAAGAAGAAGAAGAAGAAGAAGAAGAAGGTGTTTACGATGTCCATAGAAACCACGGTAATACACACTGCTTGACCTTGTCATTCATCCCTTGCTCAGGCTACAGCTGCTTCGCACCCTGTCTGCCATATGCAGTCTTGTTTCAAATTCCCCTGTTTTTGCATTTTTGAACAACGAGCTCTATATGGGGAGTCTTTGAATATGTGTACGTTGCACAGCATTTGCAGTTATATGGTCTGTTTTAATTTGTTTCAGTTACCTTAAAAATAATATGAAACTTATACGCATTGTTGCATGCAGTATTCAGAATTAACTTAACTAAAACTAACAATGAGGATTTCATATTAGACAATAGTGCTATTAGGATAAATATTCAATAGTGCTATAAGTACTGTTAAAAAAGCTGCTCTGGGTGAACTTGTTTTTTGCACATATCAGATTCATAGGTGACTGTGCTTGTTTACTAATCATAAAATAACAGTATAATTATGTGTTGTAGTAGTCTACTAATAGTAATAATAACAATTAATCATTCATATTTGTTATGTATAATATGTGTATTTTTTTTCACAGCAGTATTTTCATGTGCTAGATTTGATAAAGTAACAAATGTCATCCCCTCCCCCTTTCTCCAAGTCCTCTAATGCAATACCCTCTCAGAATCAAAGAGTTAGCACTAATATTTCTTTACTTTTGCTGGAATAAATTCCAGGTTATATCTACACGTTACTGATGCTTTATGTTCATGTTGACTGTAGCAAAAGCATTTTTGCTTGTCTGTCAGAGCCTTTTTAAAAATTATACTTTAATAGCACACTTATTTACCTTCAAAATGACATATAATTTTATAAAATATGTCGCAAATTAATGAAACTGTAATTTCATTTTACATCTTCTCGATAAACTCTATGAACACAGAGGGACTCCTTACTTTCACAAGAACGGAAATCTCCGTTGTCCTAGTTTGCCTATAAATAGAGTCGGCCGTGGCCTATCCTACTAAGTAGGTCGTCACCATCAATTAGCGTGTCCTTTACAGAGCGCCACTCTCGTCACGGTATGTGTGAAGTGTCTCTTCTACCCACTTCTCCTGCCCTATGTGCTTTATAGACAATGTATCTTCAATGTCTTGTGTCCACTTTCACTGGTATTTTTTTGCCTGGTTATCAGAAAACCGTACATTACTTCACCTTTCTTTTCAGGCCACAATGACGGTTAACATAGCAAAACACACTTCAGCTTTCCGGGTAGGATGCTGTTTATGAGCCAGTCTTTCCTCTGCTCAAAGCATGTCAGTTGTCGGCCTTTTCCTTTTTTCTTTGCCTATTGCAGTGTTTCCCAAACTTTTGTTTAGACGCGGCGCCTTTCTTCGATAAAATTTTCTTTACAGCACCCTAACCTAGTAAAATTATGTGAGAGATATAATAAATAAATGAATAAATAAATAAATAAATAAATAAATAAACAATAAAAACTTGTGTATTTTAAAATATTTCACTGCGCCCCTGTAAAGAGGTTGCAGCTCCCCGGGGCGCCGCGGCGCACAGTTTGGGAATTACTGGTCTATGGTATTCTGTAGCCTTCAGTTGAAAAGCTCAATTTGTTTTCCCCTTACTGGTTGAAGGGAAGAATTATCTCAAGGTACATGCGCTGCTGGTACCCACGTCTTTGAATGCGTCGATTGGTGCGCAAATTAAATTATCATCTTTCTGGGGCCCCTGCGGGGTGGATGTATGGGGGGGGGGGGGGGGGTTTAAAAGAAAAATAATAGACACACTGGCTTCATCTAAAACATGCTACGATAAGCGTCTAATTAATAAATTAAATTCTATTTTCCTCAGTGCAGTGCACGAACTTCGCAGCACCGGCGAGGTTCCTGAAATACTTTGGGTACATTTTTAATTCCAGATTTTGCCCGGATAGCGCTGGTAGACTTCTCTTTTCAATTTTCAACTGCCAAGGGATTTTTTTACGTGCGCAACAATACACACGATCTCTGATCTTACTACCCAGGGACCAGGGGAAATTACTAGAAGTACACATGAAAAACAATCCCAGCCTTCACCGGGGCTTGAAACCGGGACTTCCAGCACTCGTGGCCCACGCCATGCCTTGAGACCACACAGCCCCCCTATGAATAATGAAACGCGTTCGCATCACCTAATCCAAATAACGTCTACAAATAAATAACAACAATCGATACTTACAGAGGGAGGAAAAACAGGAATAAAAGAAATTTATTGAGAAAGATATCCAGCACAGAACTGAAGAACTCCTCGACCAATAGACCTCATTAACTTAAAAATTAACCTTGGGGCATATTTCACGAAACTGAGAATTTGACTTCGGGGGAAACTAGGCTATGATACTGAGAATTAATTTGCTCTGTCGAAACCGTTAGCTATTGAGTATTTGATCCTTATCCGCAAATGGTTCATTTCAATGGTTAATTGAAAGGTGAAAATGGCTACTCTTGTTATTGAAAACAAAATATGATCATATATGTAAGAAAAAAATTACTTTAGGTAAAAAGATTGTATTTATTTTCAATTGCATCCGCGTACACAAATAGATTTTTTTTTTTAAAAGTTAGTTGCCGTCCGGCGCAGTGGCTAGCGCGTTTGCCTACTGATGCTCAGTCATAGGTTTGAATTTCACTACAAATTGGCAATGCTGTTAAGGTGAAACAAGATTGTAATCAGTACTAGATGTGCGTTCCAGGGCCCTGTTATAGGGAAAACAAGAATATACTTACTGCTTTCCCAAAAGCATGTCGTAAGAGTCGACTAATTGGGAGCTTCTTCGAAGTCGGAGTGCATCTGTCTGAGAGGCAAGGAACCAGCAGTCTGCATACAAAATGAGTCAGATCTGTAAAACGGATGCACATGCAACACCCAGGTTCTGGAACAGGACTGCGGTCCAGAAGTGGATGAACAACCAGAACTTTCTGCCAGAGTTTACAGCTGGTGAACGCGAAGAAGAAGAAGTACTAGAATATGCCATAGGATTCAAGGCTAACAGCAGAATACTTCTTCTTGTTCTTCGTCTTATACTCCATGCCGTATGGGTTTGGCAGTCATGTCTATCCATAACCATCAGTCTCTTGTACTTTCAGTCACATCTGACATAGAGGATCTTTTATGCCATGATGTCAAACTGTCCAGCATCTTCTCTCTCGGTCTTCCTCTGCCTTTCTTTCCATCCAACTTTCTTATTGTTTCAATGTACTCCAGTTTTCTCCGTATGATATGACCACAAATGTAGATTGTCTCCTTCCTATGTGGGTCATCAGTTCGCTCCGTGATTCAGTTTCTATCAAGACACCTTCATTACTAATTTTGTTTTAAAACTCTGTACAGGGTATTCTCATCAGTTGTCTTTGAAGTTATATCTCCTAAGCTTCCAAATTATTTTTTCACTATCCATAATTCACTTCAGTTTATGAGCGTACGATTTATATAGCGCTTGAGAATGCTCTTTCTCGTCTCAGTTGTCAAAGAAAGATTGCGAAGCACATTCTCCACTTTCTTCTGATTGAGGCAGTTGGGTTCTTTATTACTATCTTACCCCCAGATGACGTCACAGAACAGTCCAACATTTTAGAGGGTGGTATGACTGGGTTTTCCCTGCTTTCTGATGCTTTTAACGACCCCAAAACATCTAGAACTGGCCCGAACCCCAACCCACCTATGTTCCACGAGAGAATGCAGCCTAGGTCCCACAAATGCATGCAGCCTAGGTCCCACAATTGCATGCAGCCTAGGTCCCACGAATGCATGCAGCCTACCTACTACCCCCTGAAATATTAAACTGACCTATAAACGGTGGATTTCCCTTGTTTGGGGTAGGATATTCATAAAGCACCGGCAGTTGTTATTTGATTAGCCTTGGATGCAACAGTTATTGACTAGAGGTATCATTGTCGATAGACAGAACGAGTTAAAGAAACAACGACCTGGGACAGAAGGAGTTCAAGAAACAACTATCTGGGACAGAACGAGTTAAAGAAACAACGACCTGGGACAGAAGGAGTTAAAGAAACAACCACCTGGGATAGAAAGAGTTAAAGAAACAACGACCTGGATCAGAAGGAGTTAAAGAAACAACGACCTGGAACAGAAGGAGTTAAATAAACAACGATCTGTGACAGAAGGAATTAAAGAAATAACGACCTGGGGCAGAAGGAGTTAAAGACAACGACCTGGAACAGAAGGAGTTAAAGAAGCAACGACCTAAGACAGAAGGAGTTAAAGAAACAAAGTCATAGGACAGAAGGAGTTAAAGAAACAACGACCTGGGACAAAACGAGTTAAAGAAACAACGACCTGGAACAGAAGGAGTTAAATAAACAACGACCTGGGACAGAAGGAGTTAAAGAAACAACGACCTGGGACTGAAGGAGTTAAATAAACAACGACCTGGGACAGAAGGAGTTAAATAAACAACGACCGGGGACAGAAGGAGTTAAAGAAACAACGACCTGGGACTGAAGGAGTTAAAGAAACAACGACCTATGACTGAAGGAGTCAAAGAAACAACGACCTGGGACTGAAGGAGTTATTATGGCCCAAGTTTTGCAGTTTACGACAGACGTGCATTAGAGGTGTTGTAGCATCCACAGTTTGTGACAAAGAGGCAACAAGATCACTTACCTGGCCAAGATATCCGGGGACGTCAAGGCAGTCTTTCGTGTAGCTATTATTAAATAACAACAACAAAACAAAAAACAACAACAGCAACAACAACAACTAATTATACCTTTCTTTGGAGGATGATGATGAAGAAGAAGAAGAAGAAGAAGAAGAAGAAGAATAAGAAGAAAAGGAAGAAGAAGAAGAAGTAGTAGTAATAGTAATAGTGGCAGTAGTAGTAGTAGAAGTAGTAGTAGTGGTCGAAGCAGCATCAACAACAGCAACAGCAGTAACAGCAACAGGAGAATGAGTAGTAGTAGAGAAACAGAAGAAGAAGAAGAAGAAGAAGAAGAAGAAGGAGAAGAAGAACAAGAGGAAGTAATAGTAGTAGCAGCAGCAGCAGCAGCAGTAGTAGTAGTAGTAGTAGTAGTAGTAGTAGTAGTAGTAGTAGTAGTAGTAGTAGTAGTAGTAGTAGTAGTAGTAGTAGTAGTAGTAGTAGTAGTAGTAGTAGTAGAGAAGAAGAAGGAGAAGAAGAAGAAGAAGAAGAAGAAGAAGAAGAAGAAGAAGAAGAAGAAGAAGAAGAAGAAGAAGAAGAAGAAGAAGAAGAAGAAGAAGTAGAAGCAAAGAACAAGAAGAAGCAAAGAAGAAGAAGAAGAAGAAGAAGAAGAAGAAGAAGAAGAAGAAGAAGAAGAAGAAGAAGGAAGAAAGAAAGAAAGAAAGAAAGAAAGAAAGAAAGAAAGAAAGAAAGAAAGAAAGAAAGAAAGAAAGAAAGAAAGAAAGAAAGAAAGAAAGAAAGAAAGAAAGAAAGAAAGAAAGAAAGAAAGAAAGAAAGAAAGAAAGAAAGAAAGATGAAGCAGAATAAGAAGAAGAAGATGAAGATAAAGAAGTAGACAACTAAAAGAAACAGAACTACTTCAAGCTGAAGAAACTAAACAAGAAGAAGACCGAGCACCGACAATATTCGCAGATCGCATGTCCCACCCCTCGGTCATGTAAACCACTGGGGGAAAAGTCGATAGCTTACAGTAAAACAGGAATCCTCCCACGACAAACTGGAAAAGTATTAAAGCCACCGGTGATTTATCCGGCCCTAAGGCTGTTTCATCAAACACGCTCACGCGCCGGTCTCCCCCGTCGGACTTTTTGTGAGCTCCGAAGGATGTTCTCACTTCTGTTTTTATTAGCCTAGATAGAACTGTATCTTTCATTTACTTCTTTGGCCGTAACACCTCCAGAAAGTTGAAACTATTCAAGAACTTTATGGCATGTGCTTTTATGTGGCGTTTCGGTTAAACATAATGGAAGCGTATGTAGTTTGAATAAACAAAAAGAAATTCCAAATGTGTACATCGTGAGAGTAACTTTGGTCACTGGACTTTTTTTTTTAAACGATAGATCTGTAAAGGACTGCTGTTGGTTGGGGAGTAAGGGACACAGAGGTAAGAGGATTTTTTTTTCTGTTCAAAAGCAATCGAATAGTGTCTGTTTGCCCTACTATGCGTGTTGCTCTTATTATTATCATTTTAAATATGTGCTGTGCAGTACAACTGACGTGTCATTCGGTTCATGAGTGCAGTTTTTACGTTGATAACGTGGATCGTGGCTGGAGCTGCAGAGCTACGGCATCCAGCTGAGCCTTCGGGGGCGATAGCATGATCCTCCTGAATTTCAACTTTAACCTTATGCTTGTTTCTTCTTCTTCGCCTTCTTCCTTATCATTGCGTTCACTAGCTGTAAACTTTGGCGGAAATTCTGGTTGTTCGTCCACTTATGGACTTAAGTCTTGTTTTAGAATTTAGGTTTTGCATACAGATCCGTTTTACAGATCTGGCTCACTTGTATACAGACGGCTGGTCCCTCGCCACTCAGGCAGAGGCATTCCGACTTTGAAGACCAAACCATAATTATTTGCCTTTTACGACACGCTTGATGCCGGTCGGTGGGTCAGTTTTTGCCTCTAAGAAGGGGCCCCGGAATCCACGTGGGTGTTAACTTTGTTCTGAAGATGGAACATAATGTTAAACAATTTTAGTGCTGTGATACTTGTGTTCTTGTGTATAAGCTGACTATATTTGTTTTTCAGCCTTTCTTTATTCTATTCTATTTTATTTTATTCATTCCGCAACACTCTTTTATAGTTCTCACCCGACCCGATGGTGACTGGAGTACTCTACCCTCTGTTATAGTTATGTAGTTAATTCATGTCGAGAAAGGCCCCGGCTCGACATGGAGTACTCTCCCCTGTGTTATAGTTATGTAGTTAATTCATGTCGAGAAAGGCCCCGGCTCAAACATCGATTTGTCTGTTTTTGTGCACGTTGTTCTACTTCCACTTTTCGTTCAGCTTTTCAGTAACAGTTCACTGGATTAATTTCTTTATATAAGATGTATATAGTAACCACGGCCAGCTTCAGAAGTTAGGCCATACAACTCAAACGGGAATTCCCGTTTTTTTTAGGCTGGCGTGGCCGGTCGGTGGTAACATTTGTTATCAAGTAGATGTGTACACAAATTTAACTAAGTTTAATTAATTTGCAATATGTGTTATTGAATGAATTATCATTTTGAAGATAAATATTTTTAATAGCCCATTTATTTATCTTTAAAATAATAATCCCTTCAGTAACACATGTTGCAAATTAATGAAACAGTAATTAAATTTGTTTATAAATCTACACGTTAACAATTGTTACCATCGACCGGCCACGCAAGCCTCACAAAAACGGGAATTCCTGTCTGAGCTGTAGGCCTTATGTTTAGAGCTGGCCGTGATAGTAATTCTAAAAAAGTACTGATAATTCCATAGAAGGCCTGCAGGGAAATTTGCGAGTTGCGACTATAATCTATATAGTGGGTTTCAGAAGTCATACCCTCAGACTTTAACGAATATCTCGAAAATTCCTGTACGGATCAACATAAATGTTTGCATGTGGCCTTATATTTGCCATTTACTTATGATGTTAAAATTGACCATTGCAAAGGCGTTGTTGTTTTCGTCAAACGGTGAATTTCTTGATCTTTGTTTGACTATTAATGTGTGTACCCCAAAAAATATAACGCAAAGTAACTAACACACACTTGTGGAGATTGTCTGGAAATCGATTCCCATGTACAGCGAGGCTTAGTTATTATTTTGATAGCCTACAAAGAAAATCCACATAAATAAACAATAGGGGAACCCTTGAAGCCATATACATATTTTAGATATATAATTAATAAAGAGACAATGTATTGACCTGCACTTATAGAATGAAGTAGAAAGATAGGACGCACTAGACAACATAAATAATCGAAAGCTATAGTTGCCATTCCGGGAATCGAACCTGTGACCTCCAAACGGCGTGTGCGCCTCGCTATGGAAACAAGCATGTAGGCACCGCAAATAAAAGTGTCCACATTGGCATGTCTATCGTAGGGGTTGAAATTCACAACTATGAAATAGAGGCATAATTAATCTCAAACCATTTAAATGGCACCTTAGGTTATATAAAATTATATTAACGAAGCATAGGTCAAATAACAAACACAGCAAAAATTTACAAACACAACAGATCGTAATGCTTTGCCTAGAATACACAAACATTGAAGAAAGAGATTTTATTGGTAGGTTAAAGAAAACCCACAACTCAGGAGGCAAATACTGAAGATGACCATCTGAGAGTGCAACGCCCTCGAAACTCGTGAAATTTAATTTTCTTGAAAATTTCCCGTTGCTCCGGTAACTGAAAGTATGCTAATTGTTTGCTTTGAATTGGTGCAGTGATTCTCAAACTGTGCGCCGCGGCGCCCCGGGGAGCTTCGACCTCTTCACAGGGGCGCCACGAAATATTCGAAGATACATGAGTTTTTAATTAATTTGTATCTCTTACTTACTAAAAGTCATACTTTTACTAAGGTTATGGGGCCGTGGAAAAATTTTAATGGAAAAAAGAACCGCGACTAAGACAAGTTTGGGAAACACTAAATTTTTTTTTTTTCTTTTCTTTCTTTATAAACTTTAAATAAGAAAGCATAATTTTGAACTGGGTGCCTGTCAAATTGCAACAACTTACATTGAACAGTTACTGATTTACTTATTTGTAAGGTTCGGCAGAGGTGCTGGAACACACTATCCCTTGCTATTTTACATTATTTTATTTTCCGCTCTATTGTTTTGATATTCAGATCTTCAGTGTCTCTTTTTGTTTTTCCCGTCTGCTGTCCAGTGTAGAGCTGTCTTTCCCAAAGTTTCCTGGGTCAGTCTGCTGTCCAGTGTAGAGCTGTCTTTCCCAAAGTTTCGTGGGTCAGTCTGCTGTCCAGTGTAGAGCTGTCTTTTCCAAAGTTTCGTGGGTCAGTCTGCTGTCCAGTGTAGAGCTGTCTTTTCCAAAGTTTCGTGAGTTAGTCTGCTGTCCAGTGTAGAGCTGTCTTTTCCAAGTTTCGTGGGTCAGTCTGCTGTCCAGTGTAGAGCTGTCTTTCCCAGAGTTTCGTGGGTCAGTCTGCAAATGGGTGCTGCGTGGTCTCGAAGCCTGGTGTCCGCCTCGAGTGCTAGAGGTTCCGGGTTTAATCCCCGGTAAGGGCTGGGATTTTTCACGTGGACTTAGACTTCTAGTAATTCCCCCTGGTCACTGGGTAGTGAGTTCGGACGCCCGTATGCATTGTTGCGCACGTAAAAAATATGTTGGCTGTTGGAAATCGAACAGAGTAGCCTAACGGGCAAAATTTTAAGTTACAAATTAACCCAAAGTATTTTAGGATCCTCGCCGGTGCTACAGAGCCTGCGCACACTGCTGAATTTCTTCGAATTCAGACAGAAGAAGGGGGAAAAAAGAATGAATATTGAGTTAGAAGAATAACGAAGCACTTATGGGTTACTACCTGTGTGCCATGATGTTGATCCGTTGTTCAGAAACCTTACAAACCGCAACAACAGTTTGCAAATATGTGCAGCCATCCCTATCTTCTTCATATGAAAACTGTTTATACATTTTGTGTGTGTGGTCAGTTTAAAAAAAAAAAAAAACTACTTTTCTTTGTGATCTTGTTTGACCAGAATATTCGCAGGATTCTCTGTGACATAATGGTTGACTGTTAGTTAGTCTTTCTCATTGAGCCTAGGGCCACGCACGACCGGCTTCAGTGACGGGCCGTGCTGCTGACGTCACCAGGCCGGGTTAAGGATGCGTTTAACGCAGCGGTTTTCAAACAAAATATAAACTATTATCGACAGTGGCGAGGGAAGACAACTTAAATTTTTAACTTTTAAGTATCTTCATGTTTTCTTTAATAATTTCACATTTTTAGCAAACTTCTCTTGATTATTGCCACGGCACCCCTGGCATACGCTCACGGCACCTCAGGGTGCCTCAGCATCCAGTTTGAGAACCGCTGCGTTGACACATCGTTAGCCCAACCCGATAACGTCAGCAGCACGGCCCGTTAGCTGGAGCTAGTCGTGGGCAGCGCATAGGACAGAAGTCATAGGTCTCCACGTCTGATGATTCGCTGCCATCTGTTTTTGGTCTTGTTTGTTTGTTAAGACAATGGTTGAGCCGTCCTTGATGATGGTTCTATGCATGGTCTCTCTTGGTCTTCTCCGTTTTCTTTTCCTTTCTGGTGACCACACGAATGCTTGATGGAAGAGTCTCGTTTTATCCATTCTGAGTGCATGGCCGATGGTTGACCGTAGCAATAAGTTCAAGTGAACATTCGAAAGGAATGACTCCATTGCTCCAAATTGTGTTCCTTATGGCTTGGTCTCTTCACAAAATGGCTATCTTCCTGCAGAGAGCAAAACAAAAAACACGAACATCCTAGATCTAGCGACGATCTCAGGGGTCTGCGCAAAAACTGGGCTTGTGAACCGAAGAGCGCAGCAGTGCAATGAACCCTGGATCTCCAGAGCGCGGGGCAAACAACTTGAACACTTACTCTAACCATGCACCGTAACTGTAAAAAAAAAAAAAAAAAAGCTTGTTTAAATCTGTTTGCTTACATTTATTATTATATTTTTATATAATTTACCGTTACAATTACATTAGCTGCAACATTAATGTTGCATTAAATGTTAATTGTCCTTTCATTGTACTTGTTTATGAAATGAAACACGTGAGAAATTAGTAAGAGTAAAGATCCATTTTCACGCCTTTAGGCGCATCGGGCATGTGCGAAGAGCACCCATATTTTTACAGATCCTTCGGCACTAGGTGAGTAATGTGGTCAGTATTACCCCGGCCGTCTTAACTTCCCCAGGACACACATCCTGGTATCCATTTTAGACTGGGTCGACTCGTGACGCCCCATACCATGATAAAAATCCACGCAGCCAGCAATGGGTTTCGATCGCGGTACGTTGGAATTACGAGTCGGACTCGCAGCGTCTAAGCCATGGAGGCTGCTTTTGAGTAGATGGGGAAATTAACATCAGATGAAGTAAAAGCAAACCAAATACTGGAACATCTAGCCCCATGTCATGCAGTGTCAGAAAATCCTTATGACCACAAAGAAACATCGGTACTTAATTTATAACTTACCCCTGACGTCACGACAACGTCACGGGAGACATTCCCAATAAATTCTAGGGTGTTCAGGTTGTAGTTTCTCTCGATTTCTCTACAGTAAAGTTTAGGGTTAGGGTTAGGGTTAGGGTTAGGATTAGAAGACACTAGATGAACACTCAAAAAAAAAGCACCACACAACAGCACACTTGCACCCCTTGAAATAATGGACTGTCAGGTCAGCTGTGGATTTCCCACGGGGATTTCCTGTTTGGGGTACATTATAAATTAAGAACCGAAACATCTCATTTAAGGAATCAATTCCAGCTCTCTGCTAGCAGTGCCAGACATTGGTCACTTACAACAGACTGTTAAACAAGTACAAAGTTAAGGTCCCTTGTCCACGCCTTTATGCGTATAGGGAATATAGGGCTAGACCTATATTTGGATATGAAAGTACACGAGACGGTAGAGCTGGCGAGAGACTGAGCTTCTTTCAGGCAGACCGTGATGAGAGCGACGTTCTGCAAAGGACCTGCTACATTGTGATGATGCTACTATATACCGATGCTTATTGTGTGGGATCTAAGGCCCCAGTGTGGGATCTAGGGCCCCAGTGTGGGATCTAGGGCCCCAGTGTGGGATCTAGGGCCCCAGTGTGGGATCTAAGGCCCCAGTGTGGGATCTAAGGCCCCAGTGTGGGATCTAGGGCCCCAGTGTGGGTGAAACAAGAACAGACCCACTGCCTTCCCAAAAAGCATGTCGTAGGAGTCGACTAATTGGGTGTCCTTTTGAAGTCGTAATACATCTGTCTGGGAAGCTAACAACCAACAGTCTCTATACAAATACGCCAGATCTGTAAAACTGATGTGCATACAACCCCCAGGTTCTGGAACACGACTAAATTCCTGCGATGGAAAACAATCACATCCTTTCGCTGGAGTTTACAGTTAGTGAACGCGAAAAAGACATGTTCGATGCTCCAAGATAGTTCAATTATCAACCCTCCCCCGTGTATGTTCCGGGGCTCCTTGTGTGTGTGTGAGGGTCGGGAATATAGACCCACCTAGTCTAAAACTGATATCAGGAAATGTCTTTGAAAGTGAAGGCGACCGGTATGATATTCATAACATTTTCCCAGAGGTGTTGGTTGGTCTATACAAATATCTACATTTCTTATATTTAGAGTCGACACAACCTTCATAGAATGAAGTGCATGACGAAATGCAAATATCAGGGAAAAAAAATCATTATGAAACTTTAAATAGTCATACAATCTAGCCCACGATAACGGGCAGATTTTAGAAGAAGAAGAAGAAACAATTTCTTAAATGTTCTAACGTAGTATAATTAAGCACATGATCGCTTTAAGAGATTAGTAAACGAACCATTATAAAACTTTTAGGAAGTCATAAAATATAGCACATGATCACTTAATGAGATTAGAAAAACGAATCATTAAAAAATGTAAGTAGACATAAAATATAGCACATGATCACTTAAAGAGATTAGAAAAGCGAAACATTATGACAATTTTAAGTAGTCATAAAATATAGCACATGATCACTTAATGAGATTAGAAAAACGAATCATTATAAAACTTGTAAGTAGTCATAAAATATATCACATGATCACTCAAAAGAGATTAGAAAAACGAAACATTATGAAAATTTTAAGTAGTCATTAAATAAAGCACATGATCACTTAATGAGATTAGAAAAACGCATCATTATAAAACTTGGAAGTAGTCATAAATATATCACATGATCACTTAAAGAGATTAGAAAAACGAATCATTATAAAAATTGTAAGTAGTCATAAAATATAGCACATGATTACTTAAAGAGATTAGAAAAACGAATCATTATAAAACTTATAAGTGTTCATAAAAGATAGCACATGATCAGTTGAAGATATTAGAAAATCGAATCGGTATACAATTTATAAGTAGTCATAAAACTTAGCACATGATCACTTAAAGAGATTAGAAAAAGGAATCATTATAAAAATTTTAAGTAGTCATAAAATATAGCACATGATCACTTAAAGAGATTAGAAAAACAAATCATTATAAAAATTGTAAGTAGTCATAAAATATAGCACATGATTACTTAAAGAGATTAGAAAAACAAATCATTATAAAAATTGTAAGTAGTCATAAAATATAGCACATGATTACTTAAAGAGATTAGAAAAACAAATCATTATAAACATTTTAAGTAGTCATAAAATCTAGCTCATGATCAGTTGAAATTAGAAAATCGAATCGTTATACAGTTTATAAGTAGTTGTAAAATGTAGCACATGATCACTTGAAGAGATTAGAAATAAAAATTATTGAAAACTCTATATAGTCTTGAATTCTAGCACATGATAACATTCATAGATTATAAAAAAAGGGAAGGGGGATAATTATGAAACTTTAAATAATCGTAACATTAGGCCCATTATAATTTGAAGAGATTAGAGGGGGGAAAAGGGAACCGTTATGGAATTCTAAATAGTCGTACAAATAAGCTGGGGCATGCGGAAATTAGAAAGATGGTTATTGCGTTATGAAACTTTAAATAGTCGTAAAATCTGGTCAATGATCTTTTGTAGAGATTGGAAAACAATTTTTGCAAGTCACAAAACACACACATTAAAAAAAAAAACCATGATGATGATGATGATGACAATAACGAGGATGAGGTTGAATGAGTCACACTTAGTGGCAAAGAAAGAGGCGATACTCCAAGGAAACACTGGAAGCAGAAAGAAGAAACAGAATACTCACCGCAATCTAGTCGCCAGTTGAAACGAAACCACAATCAAGGCTATCGCTTTCCGCGCCGGTCTTTGAAAACTAGGACAAAATCATAGGGGGATAATATTTACATTTCTTTCTGCAGTTTTGCCGACTGGCGTGGGTGATCATGCCAATCCTTATTCTGCAATCTTCAAAGCATGTATCAGTTGGTGTGTTGACATTCCTTCATACCATGACAAAAGGCTGTCAAGAATCTCTCACATTGTCTTCCCCTGTCTCTTTTCCCACAAATCTTCTTATTAGTTACAACATATTTCGTTTTCTCTCTTCGAATAATACGACCTAAAAAACAGTGATAAGTTGTTTTTGAGCTTTTGCCTTTTCCATCGCCGATCGGGTCGACCATTGACTGGCCGGCTGGAGACTTCGCTTCCGTTTAGGACAGTATTTGCGTCTGATGCCTTTCTTTGATCGCATCAACGCAGCAGGAGTCCTTTTCAGGGCTACTTTGGGGCGAGCAATGCTAAGCCAGTTTATATGGCTTACATAACCCAGTCAAAATTATAATCTAAAGCTCCCCATTTGGGAATGGTGGTTAAACGTGACGATTTCTTTTTTTCGCAAGCCAAGCTAAGTTTCTTGTTTTGTCGTCTCACTGATCCCAGGTTGTTTCCTAGTGTCGAAGTTTTCTGTATGTCTTGCGCTTCTCATGTGGCTTGGGTGATGGATTTGTTCATCTGTTTTTGTCATGTTCTGCCCTATATGTATGCAATACTTCTTGTGTTGCAGCAGTGAGTTACACCACTGCTGGCTTGCTAGGCCCGTCGCCGGGGGGGGGGGGGGGAAGGAAACAATACTGACCTTGTTGGTGCCCGTCTCCTTCCAGACGAGCCATTCCCCCTGTTAGTGTGAAACCTCGCAGATTTTCAGTTTTCAGTCGTGTACCACGAGGAGGTGGCCTGGGTGCTCTACTTGTGGTTGGCAGGCTACTTAAATTTCTCTTTTCTCACCTCCGAAGAGGTTTTAGGTTTTGAGGCTTTGATCAACGAATCAACATCATGGTGCAAGGGTAAAAACCCATAAGTGCTCCGTTCTTCTTCTAACTCATGTCTGAGTCCAAAGAAGCTCAGCACAGGCTCTGTAGCACCGGCGAGGATCCTGAAATACTTTGGGTAGATTTTTAACTCCACATTGCGTCCGGGCAGCGCATTTAGGCTACTCTTTTCGATTTACAACTATCAAGGGATTTTTTACGCTATTTACATTACCTATATAGTGTATTAAAAAAGGTTTTCTTATATATATATATATATATATATATATATATATATATATATATATATATATATACCTATATAGTGTATTTAAAAAGGTTTTCTTATATATATATATATATATATATATATATATATATATATATATATATATATATAAGAAAACCTTTTTTAATACACTATATAGGTAATGTAAATAGCTTACAAGAAAATAGTATTAAAAAAATGAGCACCAAAATTGTACTAGACAAACAAACAAAATCGAACTCAATAAAAGCCTATAGTAACCTTGATTCAGCATAAGATTTAACCTGGACAGTTATCTATATATATATAAAATTAATTTTAAAAAAGACAAGTATTTATACCATTTTATTTTCCGACAAGTAGATCTTCCTTCAGGTCGGCCCAGGTTGAAATGGGTGTCGGGAAATATTAAGGAAAATTAAAGGAAACAGGCGTTATGCTGATCACATCACTGGTCAATGCAGATTAATCTACACACAATTATGAGTCTAGTACCATATTTCCGATACGCCAGCGGCATAAACATAGCTATTTACTTCACATAACATAACCCGTGTCCTGGCAGGGTCGTGGAGGTGTATCGACGGAAGCACTAGCACCCAAAACACGCCATCTTTCTCTGTCTTCCGCTTGTTGCGTAAGTGTTTGACAACTTAGTCCCATCCGTCTCTTGATATTGTCATTGCAGTTTATTTTTCCCCTCTGCCCTCCTCTTTTTCGACTACCCTCCAGTGTTCCTTGAAGTCGAATCATATCTCAGCTTGTGCCAAAGGGGAGGAGGGGGGAACTGCGTGGTTGCGAGGTATGGTGTTCGCTTCGATTGCTAGAGGTGCCAGGTTCAAGCCCCGTTGAAGGCTGGAATTTCCTTTATTGTTCATGTAGACTTCTAGTAATTCCTCTGGTCTCTGGATAGTGAGATCGCATGCCCGTGTGAATTTTTTGGGCATGTAAAAAAGTCCTTGGCAGTTGGAAATCGAAAAGCGTAGCCTAGTGGAGCTGCCCGGGCAAAATTTTGAGTTAAAAATCTACCCAAAGTATTTCAGGATCCTCGCCGGTGCTACAGAGCCTGTGCACTTTGCTGAGCTAATTCGGACTCAGACTTGAGTTAGAAGAAGAACAGAACACTTATAGGTTAGTACCCGTGTGCAATGATGTTGATCCGTTGTTCAAACTTCAGACTTCGCCATGCGCCCGAACCTCGCTAGCCTGCGACGTTTCACCACTGCCAAGAGAGGCTCCTGATGTTTTGCAAGTTCACTTATGCTCCTACCAGGACCGATCTAGAGTCTGCCTAGCAGCAAACAAATGTGTAAAGGACCCTCTTCTATACCTTCAGGGGTAAAAATATAGGGGTGACGGCAGTCAAGCTAATACAAGGAATGCCATGAAAAAAGCTTAACCAAACGGGGAAGCAGAAAAACGTGCACAAAACAACACAAATAACGTAACTTTTCGGCCGAGCAGCTTTTGTCAAGCATGCAGTAAACTACACAAAAACACCACTACACACATTTTTGTGTCGTTTTGTTTGACAAAGGCTGCCTGGCCGAAACGTTACGTTATTTGTGTTGTTTTGTGCACGTTATTCTGCTTCCCCGTTTGGTTAAGCTTTTTGGTCAAATTTTCATATAATTCCTTCTATGCCTTCAGGCGTGTTGGGCATATAAGGCTTGATGTAAATTGTTTAGACCACTCAGCACTCAGTGGGGATATGGTCAACACTAAAACAGCCGCCTTTACTTCCCATGACATTACCTTGTGCTAATTTAAGGCTGCATCGACCTAGAAGTCAAGATTATTTACATAAAAAAAAAAAAAAAAAAGTCTGTCTGTGCCAGGATTGAACCCATGTTCTACGGATTCGCAGGCGAGCATCCAACCAGTACACCACAACAGCTCCTATAAAATGTGATGTCAGACAATCTAAAACTTTTCGGCTCAACAAATCCGATTGAAACAAAACAAACCCTCAGCTATAGTCTGTTCCAGAAGTTGTGCCCAACTTTAAGAATCTTTAACTCAGTAACAATCTAGTGCAAGATGTTAAAATTTGGTATGTAACCAATCATGTCCGTGTAGAAAAAATTTTATATACAAACAAACGTCGGTTTTTTCGTGATATCTTAACCCAGATGACGTCACAGGACAGTCCGACATTTTAGAGGGTGGTAAAACTGGGTATTCCGCCTTTTTGATACTTTTAACGGCCCCAAAACATCTAGAAGTGGTCCTAACCCCAACCCACCGAGGTCCGACGACTGCATGCAGCCTATCTAGCACCCCCTGAAATATTAGACTGTCCCATAATCTGTGGATTTAACCTGTTTGGGGTAGAATATTAATAAAGCACCCAATATCTTGTTTTTATTTTGTCTTATTTGTGGTATATGAAAAAAGCAAACAATCAGCATGCTCACAGTTAACCTAGTAGCCTAAATCTGGTCAGTCAAGTAAAGGTCCCTTTTGCACGCTTTTAGGCGTATAGGGCATACGGGCTAGACCATATTTTTTTAGACCAATCGGCACTACACTGGTGATGTAGTCAGCATCACGCCGGCAGCCTTTACTTCCTGGGACTGCACACGGTACCCACTGAAGGCTGGGTCGACCTGGGAGTCAAGGTCATTTTTTAGAAAAAGTCCGGTTCCGCCAGGTAGCGAACCCACAACCTTCCGATCCGCACTTGAGCGTCTAGCCGCTACGCGACGGCGACGCCACCGAATTTAGTAAAACATCAAATTGCACACATTTCAAAGGATCTAACTCTGTTGGTTAACTCCAGAATTAGTCTGTCCGTGAGTTGTGAATTTTTCTGTTTATGCAGATCAGTAGAACACAGTAGAGCAACAGAACACCGTAGCGCAGTAGAAAACACAGCTAAAGAAGAATAGAACATTTGACATTAGTAAAAAACACACAAGGACACGTTAAAAACACAAAAGGACATTATACCACATAGAAACATTTAACAAGGTTAAAAAAGAAAAAAAACTGGTTACAAAATTTAAAAAACACATTGGAGCACGCTGGAAACACGTCACAAACACAATAGAACACGCCTCGAACTCACTAGAAACACATAAACACATTACAAACTCGTTCATCGTTATCAGGTGCCTTGGGCAATCATGCCTCACTACACTCCGCGATCTCCTGCAGCATGTATCAGTTCCATGCAACAAGACTGTCTAGAATCTTCTCTCTTTGTCTTCCTCTATCCCTCCTTCCACAGATCTTTCAGTTTCCACAGCATGTTCAATTTTTCCTCTTCTCAAAGCGTAGCCGAAAAATGATGACTGTCTCCTTCTGATGTCTGTGATTTGTTGTTTTCGGGCTCCCGCCTTTTTCAAAACCGTTTAGTTGCTCTATTTGGCTGTTCAATGTATTTTAAGCTTTTCTTTTTAAAACCACATCTCTGAGGCCTCAAGAGTTGTTTGGCCTGCCTACCGACTGTCCAGGACTCACAGCCGCCATATGTTCAAACTGGATGTTTTTAGCAAGCAAGTAACTCGTTAGACCATTAGAATACTCTAAAAGCAGTACAATTATCATCAACACTTGGAAGGGGTGGCTACAGAAGAAGGAGGAAAAGAAAGAGGACAAGAGAGGGTGGTGATGAGTTGAAGGAGGAGAAGAAAGAGGAGAAGAAGGAGAGAAGAAGAAGAAGAAGAAGAAGAAGAAGAAAAGAAGAAGAAGAAGAAGAAGAAGAAGAAGAAGAAGAAGAAGAAGAAGAAGAAGAAGAAGAAGAAGAAGAAGAAGAAGAAGAAGAAGAAGAAGAAGGGAAGAGGAAGAGTATAAAGGGGAAGAGGGAGAGCAAGAGGAAGAGGAGGAAGAGCAAGAAGGCGGGAAATATGAAGAGGAGGAAGAGCAAGAAGGCGGGAAATATGAGGAGGAGGAAGAGCATGAAGGCGGGAAATATGAATAGGAGGAAGAGCAAAAAGGCAGGAAATATGAAGAGGAGGAAGAGCAAGAAGGCGGGAAATGTGAAGAGGAGGAGTAGGAAGAAGAAGAAGAAGAAGAAGAAGAAGAAGAAGAAGAAGAAGAAGAAGAAGAAGAAGAAGAAGAAGAAGAAGAAGAAGAAGAAGAAGAAGAAGAAGAAGAAGAAGAAGGAAGGAAGGAAAAGAAAAAGAAGAAGAGGAAGAAGAAGAAACGTGAATGTATTGCTTCTCAACTAAACGATACATAGAACAGAGTCATAAAATAAATTTTATACATTATATTAATACAATTTTTGTTGAAACATAAAAAATGCCTGCAATGATTCGGCAATCCGACAAGAATGCATTAAAAACACCCCAATCAGCCCGGGCGTCCCCTAGTGCAAACAAGAAAACATTAATAAAACCACGTTCATGATTTTTCCTTATTGATTGTTTTGTAGTTAGTGCTGACAGTTCCAGTGTTTTATGTGCCAGGGAAACTGCAACTGCAAGTTAAAGAAGAAAAATCCAATGAAAAGTGATCGAGTGGCAAGTGAATCGGCTTGGCTAGGTGTGGGTGGAATCAATGACCTGGAGAATAAAGAGAAAGACGTGTCGTTTGCTTTGAATGAAATTATAAGAATCCGGAAAAACCCATGTTGTGATGTTTGATTTTTTATTTCAAGTAACTTGAAATAGTTCCTATTCTGTGTCATGACTTAATCAATCAGTGAATTAGGTGTTGTTTCACAAAAAAAGTTGCATCCAATAGATTTTGTTCTTCAGTATTTATATTATGCATATTGATTGATAAGAGAAAGTGGTTTTTACACCTAACAACAATACGCTGGTACTATCTGCCACAGCGGGCCACACTAAAACGTTACAACGGGTATAGAGCGAGCGGAAGACCTCGGAAAACATAGAGTGATGGCATTAAGAACAGCCTTACAGAAATGAACAGTGCTCTTGACAGAGCTCATCAAGGAATGTTACATCTTCCCATGACACTTCAATGAGTTACAAGGTGAAAGAGAAAAAGAAAGAAGATAAAAGAGTCAGATTGTAAACAGCATATTCATACCATTACTATACTACTACTGCCAGACTTGGATACTATCAAAAAAAAAAAAAATAAGTAAAGATCCATTTTCACGCCTTTCGGCGCATGGGGCATATGGTCCCATATTTTTTACAGACCAATCGGCACTCGGTGGTAATGTGGTCAGCATTACGCCGGCCGTCTTTACTTCACCAGCATAGCCATCCTAGTACCCATTTGAGGCTGGGTCGACCTGCGACGTCCCATACCACGATAAAAATCCAAGCAGCCCGCAGTGGGTTTCGATCGCGGTAAGTTGGATTACGAGTCGGACTCGCAACGCCTTAGCCACGGACGACCGCTATCAAAATCTAACCTACTTAAAATGAATACTTGTGAAATGAGATGCCTGAGAAAGGCTGCCTTTTGAACCGTCCGAGACAAAGTTAGAAATGATATTATCAGACAGACTGTGGAAGCAACATCTTGCAGCAAATTCATTGAGAAACAGAAGATCAAATAATGTGGTCATTTAGTAAGAACGTAATCAGAACAACAACCAAATTAGACGCTACGCATAAAAAGATCTGATCTGGAATTAAGAGGTCGCCCAAATGGAACATGGATTGATGACATTAAAGAGACTCTACATGGAAACGGAATTTCAGTAATCGTTCGATTTCAGTTAGCTACGTTCAGCCTCTGACTAGGGAGTTTGCTCGTCCTTGTCAATATCGGAAACAATTATGACAACAAATTATATTGCTATTTCAGTGCGTAGTGTTTGGTACTAGTATTTTGTTTCTGTGTCTATCTCACCATCCAGGTTGAGTGCATCTCATTGTGCAGGTTTGGTGCTGCTTACGTCATGTGTTCTTTTTTGGTGCCATCCGTTAGTGATGTTACTGCCGTTGACTTGGCTGTCTTCTAATCTGTTCATAGTAATACTGCTATTTTAGCTGGTCCTTTGCAGAACGTCGCTCCCATCGTAGCATGACTGAAAGAAAATTTGGTGACTCGCCTGCTCTCTTACATCGCATTATTTACAGTGTCCTTCAAAACTCGTGCCGTCACACTTTAAAAAAATCTGTCGAAAACTCCTATACCGATGAATATGCATTTCTTGCATGAGGCCTTAAATTTCTCAAATCGTAATGGTTTTATCATTTGCAGTTGCACAGGCGGTGCTGTTTGCTAAAAGCGGTATTGTAGAATGTATTGTTTGTGTTCACACTATTGAAACTTTTAAAGTATATAATGTTAAGAACAATATATTTATACTTAGATTCAACAAGGAACACAACATATATGAGTATATTTTTTTAAAATATCCAGAAACCATGAGTTGTTAGCCCTTTGGCACGGTACTATGGATATCGCAACCCTTCGGTCTTGATTCCATGATAGGTACCGTAAATCTGGGAGGAATGTGGCTGTTCTGCCTACCCCTGGGCGTGAATCCGGAACACAATGAGTTCGTCACCCGGTCGCCGTGCATTCCGGTTTAGCAAACTACGCTAGCGAGTCGGGCCTTTAAGTAGATTGGGAACTAGAAGATGATTTAATATAAGAAGATCAAATACAGTAAAGTAAAATAAAAGTAAAGATCTCTTTTCACGCCTTTAGGCTCATCAGGTATATGGGAAGAGCGCCCATTTTTTTTTCAGACCATCGGCACTGGGTGGGTCATGTGGTCAGCGTTACGCCGCCCGTAGTAAAAGTAGTAAAAGGAAGACACATTTATAAGCGAGCAAAAATCAACAATACAAATTAAAAAAAAAAACAAAGCCACAATCAGGCACCTAGTGTGATATTGATGACATCAGCCAAGCAGTGCCAGATCATTGGGGAAAAAAAAGGATATGAAAATATAAGAGAGGTGGCATGAAAGACATCTTTGAAACGAGTATACGACCAACTGACAGGCTCATCATCTTTTGGATGTGCACTCAAACCAGTACCATTGCACTTCAATTCCCAGGATCACCAAAGTGTCCACGACATGGCGGTGACAGCCATTAATTCTAGCCATTCCAGTGACAGAGTCCGCAAGTATCTTGAGAATAGCTTCATTTTAACCTTGGGGACCCAAACGCCTAGGAGACTGAACTGTCAACACAGTTTCGGGTAAAATTCTTGAGTTACGGCCTTTGGCATTCCCGGGCTATTTATTCTTGGGCCACACATGTCTCTTCATTCCTCTGGCAAGACACCGACGTGACTGCTTTGGGATACGTCAGTTAAGTTATATTGTGCATTCGTGTGGTATGGTTTGATTTATGTTTGTGCTGATGAAGGCTCCATAGCCGCAACGTTTATTTTTTCATTTTTGTTTGTTATATTGTCAAGCTTATCTACTTTTCATTTGGTTTTATATCTTTGCATGATATTAAAAAATATTGAGTCAGGAATCAAATACTGGACACACTAATGCTGTCAGAAGAGTAATTTACTTTTTATTCACTATATTCACAAACAGATAGAAATAAACAAAGTGAATAAAAAAAATGAAAACAATAACAGAACAATAACTCCACAACAAAACCCGAGGCGTAGGGGGAAAGTCAACATTTCTACGCTAAAAGATTGCACATTTTTTAAAGACAATTTTTTCAACCGAATTACACCACCCAAAAAACAGCCAAAAAGCCACAGCCACAAGGAACAATGTAGCAAAAAGGAAATCGGAAGGAGCAATTACTAGAAATGACGCGAACCAGTCGACAGAAATAGCCACGAACTGTTGCTACAGCCTCTGAAGTGTTGGAGATAAATTTACCAGAAAACATTTTCAGTTCTGGCCGATCGGGTGTCATAATGCTCGAGGCGTGTACAAGGGTGTTAATTGTCCCGGTGAGCTTAATACTGCAATTAATTACACAGAAGGACAAACATGCAGAGGCGTTGCTTCATGTAGTTTTAGTGGGGTGCTGTGAATGCAGGATTATTGGAATAAATAAAGCAGAGATTAGGGGATTTAAAGTATTACCATAGTTGGAAGTTGTTCCGTCATTTAATTTTTAGATCTTTGCTTTTTATTGTCAGTATCGTAATAGTGTGAGGGTAGGTGCTTCGTGCTTTGCTGGGAAATAACAATCGTCACGTTCAACTAGTATTTCTGAAGGGGGAGCTTTAGGTTATAATTGTGACTAGGTTATCATTCTCCAGCATTCCGCTCCATAAAGAGCGGAATGCTGGAGAATTACCAAAAAGGATGCACACAAGCTGTCCACCTTCCACAACACATGTCTACGTAGAATTATCAAAATTTTCTGGCCAGATACAATCTCAAACACTAAACTACTTCAAGCCACAAACCAAGAAACTTTAGACAGTATGATTACCAAGAGAAGATGGAAATGACTTGGCCACGTTGTGAGAATGACTTCTGATGTACCTGCCAAAACAGCTCTCACATGGACACCAGAGGGAAAGAGAAAACAGGGGTGCCCAAAAGCAACATGGAGACGAACAATGGAAAGTGACCTGAGTGCGGCATCTTTGACATGGAAAACTGCACTGAAGATTGCACAGGACAGGAAAGCATGGAAAGTCCTCTCTGAAGTCTCATGTGCCACTAGGCATAACGAGAACTGATGTGACTAGGTTATGTGCTGGGCGCTGGGTGGTCTCAAGGCATGGTGTCCGCCTCGAGTGCTAGAAGTTCTGGGTTCAATCCCCGGTATGGGCTAGGATTGTTTCACGTGGACTTGGACTACTAGTAATTCCCCCTGGTCTCTGGGTAGTGAGATCAGACTCCCGTCTGCTTTGTTGCGCACGTACAAAAAATCCCTTGGCATTTGGAAATCGAAAAGAGTAGCCCCACGGCGCCGTCCCGGCTAATTTTTGGAGTTACAGAATCTACCCAAAGTATTTCTGGAACCTCACCGGTGCTACAGAGCATAGACTGTGCTGAGCTTCTTAGGACTTAGACTTGAGATAGCAGAAGAACAAAGCACTTGTGAGTTACTACCCGTGAGCCATGATATTGATCCGTTCAAACCTCAAAGCTCAAGGTTATCACGTTTTTGGATGTTGAAATTCTAATTGTTTTCCTGCACACGAACGTATGTTTTTATTTTCTGTTATTTAGTGAGCTCAAAGGCCAGATTATATAGTAAATTTATACATGTCAGTAAACATACTGGACGGGCCTCAGATTTTGCCCCCCCCCCCCATCGGCCCACCCCTCTTCCAAATAAAGGTGCCGCCAAAAGAAAACATTGGACGGCCGGCTCAGTTCCTTTATAAGCATCTAGGGGCGGTGGTCCGAAGGGCTTGAGTCTTGTTTAAGTGCGCTATAATGTAATAATAATTATTAGGACTCACATCTTTATTATTTGTGTGTTGAATGGTAAATAAACGAAACAGTATATTCGAAATAATATAAAATGTATCAAAATACTTAGAACAGATCTATATATGTTTGGGGTGGGGTGGGGGGGGGGGGACTTATCCAGCCAGCTTCATAACAATGATTTGGAAAAAGTTGGAGCTGGAAGGGTGGGGGGTGGGTGTGGGGTTGTTAATTCAGCCCTAAATGGCTCGAGGTTGGTGAGGGCCCCTCCCCCTCGCTTGCTCATATCCTTACCTGCCCAAGACTGTAGATAGCGACCTCCTGAATAGTCTCCAGCTGTGCCAACATGAGAGTTTGCGTGGAGACTGAACGGGGTATCTGAGATTTACTGGGCTGGTCAAACATCCAGAAATAGAGGAGATGATCTCAGGGGCCAAACCACGACCGGCTCCAGCTGACGGGCCATGCTGCTGGCGTAACTGGGTCGGGCTTACGATGCGTTAAAGCAGCGGTTCTCAAAAAAAAAATTTATTTTTGACAGTGGCGAGGGAAGACAGCTTAAATTTCAACTTTAAAGTATCTGCATGCCTTCTTCGCCGAGTTGGCGAACCGCTGCATTAACGGATCGTCAGTCCGATCAGGTGACGTCAGCAGCACTAACTGTTAGCTGAAGCTGGTCGTGGTCAAGCCGTCAGGTAGCTGGGAAGGGACAAATCTCTGGAAAGAAGGAAGGCTAAAATGAGGACATCCTTCTACTTCTACCTCTTCTGCCCTTCATTCCCAAATGTATCAAGTGTATGCAACCATATCACTCCAAGTCGTCCGATCTTTTTTATCCCGCGAAGCTTATCAAATGTTTTTAGCACATCTTTCACTTTTTACTATAAATCTTTTCTCCGTATTTTTTGGGTCTGCTTTTATTTCTTTAACACTGTCGGTTCCAGAACAAGGACACTGCAGTTATATTGTTATCTTTGACACTGTCGGTTCTAGAACAAGGACACTGCAGTTATATTGTTATCTTTGACACTGTCGGTTCAAGAACAGGAACACTGCAGTTATATTGTTATCTTTGACACTGTCGGTTCTAGAACAGGGACACTGCAGTTATATTGTTATCTTTCACACTGTCGGTTCAAGAACAGGGACACTGCAGTTATATTGTTATCTTTGACACTGTCGGTTCCAGAACAGGGACACTGCAGTTATATTGTTATCTTTGACACTGTCGGTTCTAGAACAGGGACACTGCAGTTATATTGTTATCATTGACACTGTCGGTTCTAGAACAGGGACACTGCAGTTATATTGTTATCATTGACACTGTCGGTTCTAATACAGGGACACTGCAGTTATATTGTTATCATTGACACTGTCGGTTCAAGAACAGGGACACTGCAGTTATATTGTTATCATTGACACTGTCGGTTCTAATACAGGGACACTGCAGTTATATTGTTATCTTTGACACTGTCGGTTCCAGAACAGGGACACTGCAGTTATATTGTTATCATGTTTCTCAAAATGTTCTTACTTCAAGGCCAGCATGTTTTTGTTTCTATTATTCTTCTTTAGCCCTCTTCTGCCTTCAGGTGTATTAGGCATATAGGGCTAGACTTATATTTTGAAGACCAATCGACATAATCATGGCATTGTGATGTTGGGTTGTCTATGGATTACCTACCTCCCCGGGCAGCAGCCAGAAATGCCCTGTACCAGTTCTGAAGGAAATATGGGTTGTGTTTCAGCCTTAAACACTTTTAAAAGCTATAAACAAAGAGACTTGCTTGAAAAGATGGGCCATGGGAGACACTGAAAGAGAGGTTTATAGACATATGGTTGGCCCTGATCCTAATGACAGCATTAACCATCTAACAAGAAGGGACCAGGCCACCATCTTCAGACTTAGAACACAACATACTCCACTCAGTGGACATCTAAACAACTACCCCCACGAAACACCATCTCTTTGAGTGCCCAAAACTCAGCGAGACTAGAAGAATGCTACTCCCTCCGAGACCAGACAAGTGGAACACCTTGTACGGAGGAAGAGAACAGCTTGTGAAAACATGTAAATTCCACAACATGGCTTTGGGTCAAAGGGCGAAAGCTCATGCGCCGTTGGATCGATAACAACATAAAGACCAATCGGCACTTGGTGGGTTATGTGGTCAACATCAGGCCGGCAGCTTTCACTTTCTAGGACTGCACCTGGTACCCACTAAAGGCTGGGTCGACCTGGGATTCAGTGTCAATTTTGAAACTGCGGTCCGCAGTGTGCTACACAGACGGTGGTATTTACAGCCTCTGGTATTCCTTCTTTCCATTATTTGCGCGGTCGAGCTCTAGATCTCCATCTACTGTGTCTAGGTGACGGAGCTTTCTTTTGTACACTTTTAGTTTTGACACATATCCGAACCATGTGATTTGTTGTTTCTTGATTTAGTGTAGTACTGGTTCCGTCTCAGTTTGTCTACTGATATGGTCATTTCTGATGCTCTCTCTTCTAGATACATTTAGAATTCGACGTAAACATTTCATTTTTTTGTCTAATTTTTCTTTTACCTTCTCTTTTCTTCTTCTTCTTCTTCTTCTTCTTCTTCTTCTTCTTCTTCTTCTTCTTCTTCTTCTTCTTCTTCTTCTTCTTCTTCTTCTTCTTCTTCTTCTTCTTCTTCTTCTTCTTCTTCTTCTTCTTTTTCTTCTTCTTCTTCTTCTTCTTCTTCTTCTTCTTCTTCTTCTTCTTCTTCTTCTTCTTCTTCTTCTTCTTCTTCTTCTTCTTCTTCTTCTTCTTCTTCTTCTTCTTCTTCTTCTTCTTCTTCTTCTTCTTCTTCTTCTTCTTCTTCTTCTTCTTTTTCTTTTCTTCTTCGTCTTCTTCGTCTTCTTCTTCTTCTTCTTCTTCTTCTTCTTCTTCTTCTTCTTCTTCTTCTTCTTCTTCTTCTTCTTCTTCTTCTTCTTCTTCTTCTTCTTCTTCTTCTTCTTCTTCTTCTTCTTCTTCTTCTTCTTCTTCTTCTTCTTCTTCTTCTTCTTCTTCTTCTTCTTCTTCTTCTTCTTCTTCTTCTTCTTCTTCTTCTTCTTCTTCTTCTTCTTCTTCTTCTTCTTCTTCTTCTTCTTCTACTTCTTTTTCTTCTTCTTCTTCTACTTCGTCTTCTTGTTCTTCTTCTCTTTCCTGTTGTTGTTGTTGTTGTTGTTGTCGTTCTTGTTCTTCTTCTTCTTCTACTTCGTCTTCTTGTTCTTCTTCTCTTTCTTGTTGTTGTTGTTGTTGTTGTTGTTGTTGTTGTTGTTGTTGTTCTTCTTCTTCTTCTTCTTCTTCTTCTTCTTCTTTTTCTTCTTCTTCTTCTTCTTCTTCTTCTTCTTCTTCTTCTTCTTCTTCTTCTTCTTCTTCTTCTTCTTCTTCTTCTTCTTCTTCTTCTTCTTCTTCTTCTTCTTCTTCTTCGTCTTCTGCTTCTTTCTCTCTACTCCTGAAATACCTCGCGGCGTCAGGACAGGAAGAGATATCAGTTCACTTCACATAAAGTACTCTTCAGTAACTCTAATATTTCTGCGGTTCATCATCTGCGTGGTCGACCTTCGTTTATGTTACTGCTGTATCTGCTCTCCTTTTCCTCTTGCCGGTAATGTCCACGTTTGCTACTGGTAAAACAATGTTGGCAAAAAGTGTATTGAATATTGCTCATTTGGTATCAATTATTTCATGTTGATTCTGCAAAACTGGGTGCATCTGTCCAACTAGCTTTGTTTTATTAAATTTGTGCCTAATCTCTGCTTCTATTTTCCAGTGGACTCATTCTGCTCTCTAGACTCTTGAACTTTTGTTTGCTTTCTTGAGTTAGCTGCCAGAATTTCCCCTCAAAATACAGAAAAGAATTTATGAAACGACACTGTGTTGGAGACGTGTAACAGAGAAGTTGTTAGCACGATAACATACTGGGATGACCGTAATTGGTTCAGTTCCTACACCGATGAAGGCACACCTCCGAATAAATGTGTGCTGGTACCTTTGTGTCGTTAAAGACGATAGTGTCCAAATTGCTCTATAAGAGTTGAGCTGATTTAAGAACGGAAATCACAGCACTCGAGGCGTTTCGCTAAGCACTACGTTTCCATCTTCAGCAGCTAACGATCAGTTCCTGTACCAGTAAGTAGTGCCAGTATCATTTTTGCCTTTCCACTGAGCGTGGATTATCGAGTAGATTCCGCTGCACCACTCTCACCAGACTGTGGTGATTCGCTTGCTCCTCCGAACTGTACACGTTCTCTCACATTACCCTAATCACGTCTCCACGCAGAGACATGAGAGTCACAGCTCATGGCGATAGGAAACACTACTAGCCGGCTCGTCCTAAGACGAATCTTCCACAGTTAGTGCATGCCATTTAAGGACCATTGTTGCCGTCACGTGTATTGACATATTTCTTCTGAGACGCCCAGCTCTTCTTTCAGTCTCAAGGAACGCATCATACGTTCATATGTTCCTACATAGAATCCTAATGAACGCAATATGCGCTGATTTTACGTGTCTTTTGACTACCCCTTGGGACTTTGATGCTTAACCTCCTTGGGACTCAAAGAGTAAACCCGCTTCAAACCCCTTTTCACTTTGTCCTTGTATCCTTATAGCAGTAACACCCTCTTAATCTTCTTTTCTTTACTCCTGGAATGCCTTGCAGCGTCAGGAAAGGAAGAAATCTCTGAAAATGGCTCTTAATTCGTGTTCCCTCAAATCCACCCGAATACCTGTATCCTTCATATGCCGCTTGATCTTAACTGATATTACTGTCTGTGTTTACCGCGTCTGCGGTGTTGGCATTCGGAAAAGGGAGGCTGGTGGGGGGAAGGGGGAAAGAGATGGGGTTGTAGGTCTTTGAATCTGAGGATCTAAAACAACACGACTAACTGCGCAGGATAGGATAATAATTTAGTCATTCGTCTTTGAATCGTAGAAGAAGAGGTCGACTATGAATCTTTATCTCCTTTTTAAATTCTCCACAGAGGATGTCCTTGGGGACCTTATCATTCCTCAATTCTGCAACTGATCTTAACCGCCTTCCATTAACGGGAGAGCCCAAGCCGTAATTCCATTAAATGATTAGTGATTACTGATTAGTGTGGGTAATCCTCACAACGCTCCGAACAAATCCATAGGTGCTCCAGTCTCCCCAGTAATAGCTCCACGATAAACGATGATTGATCTATAAAAATGTGATTATTGCACCATTTGTCTAAAACACACTGTGTGATGAAAATTGTGTTGGAAACACCGGCATTGACTGGTTAATTAAAACGATGTTGTGTTGCAAACAGTGTCAATGACTGGGTGATGGGAAAAAAAAATGAAAATCACTATTCGGTACAGCCCTAGTAGTAACCCATAAGTGCTCCGTTCTTTCTTCTAATTCAAGTCTGAGTCTGAAGAAGCTCAGCACAGCGCACAGGTTCTGTAGCACCGGCGAGGATCCTGAAATACTCTGGGTAGATTTTAAACTCCAAATTGTTGCCCTGGCAGCGCCATTAGGCTACTTTTTTTAGATTTTTAACTGCCCAGGGATTTTTTTTTACGTACGCCACTGAGACAACAGATCACTTATATGTTTCCGTTCGTTTGATTTTCATATTATTGACTTGGATGTGGTCGGAATTTATATTCTTTCCATGTCTAGTTAGTATTCGTACAGAATAGTAAACATTTAAAAACATTTTATGTTCTGCATCCTTCAGTCAGTCTGTGGCAGCTAATAACTGGGATTGAAAGAATCCTAAGTATTATAACAAGTAACTAAACTTGGAAATTGTCACTGACAGCTTAGTTAATGCAGGAAAGCTGCATTAGCTTTCAACAAAACCAATCGTTCTATGTTGTCAGCATTAAGGCAATGTATGCAAAAGTGGGTGTAAGGTAACTACTATTCGTATTCTGCCCGAACGCAACTATTCGGCCGAATACCAAATAGTCAATAGGTCCACTATTCGGCCCCGAAGCGAATACGAAGCAAATATTCGGTACAGCCCTAGTTTAGAGTTAATAGAAAAAGAGCTGGTGAATTTAAATTTTAACTGAAGATTCTTAGATTGAAAAGTTTCTAAAAAAAAAAGGTAAAGAACACTTTCATAGGCATATAGGGCTAGACCTATATTCTATCGACCAATCGGCAATTGTTTAGTGATGTTGTCATCATCAGCCTAGCCACCTTTACTTCCCACGACTTTACCTGGTATCCATTTAAGGCTGGGTCGACCTGGGAGAAAATTCCTTTTTTGAAAAAGGTCCGGTTCTATCAGGACCTGCTCCCACAGATTCCCATTTCTGTCTGATTCTTGCAGTACGTTTCAGAGTCTTGATTGTCTTTTAAAATTCAGTAACCGTTCAGTGTAGGTCAGCGGTTTCCAGCCTGTGGGTCGCGTCTCTCTCTCTCTCTCTCTCTCTCTCTCTCTCTCTCTTTTTTTTTGTGTGTGTGTGCATCGAACGACCCTCTCAGAGGGGTCGCCAAAGACCATCGCAAATGACATATTCACTGAAGTTAGGAAGTAGCCACGAAATTAACTATCTTTGGGGGGAGAGGAGGGGGGTGGTCGCCACAAAATAAAGTACTGTATTAAAGGATCGCCGTATTAGGAACGTTAGGAACCACTGGTGTAGGTTGTTGCATGCCACCAGTAAGTACAAATGTCCTTGTTAAGTATTACTTTTTAACATGACCAAACATTTAATTATCGTTTGCATTATTTGTGATACACGAAAACAAAATATACCTATTTAAAGCACGCACACACACACACACACATACACAAACACACACAAAACCACAACATTTTCACTGTGACTAGAATAAATTGAGTAAGAGGAACTTTTCAAAACATCAGACTGACGCATTTAGCCGGTGTTTTACCCTCAGCTGGTCATCTCTAGCATAAGTTTCTAGTAAACTACGGATTTTTCATTGAGTAGGGAATAGGTTATCAAAATAATTCCCACGCATCCGTGCTCAAGTGAACTGATGTCTGAACAATCTGCACATACGTGTCAACTCCTGTATATTTTGTTGTTGTTGTTGTTTGTTTGTTTCAGGGGTATAGACAAATAATTCGTCAAACAAAGCTCAAAGTAATTTGAAGAAAACAGCAGCAACTGCGGAACTATAGCGTATAGAATCACAAGGACATGAGAAATCAAAGCCACATGATATTTGTTAAAGTGTTCCGGCACGTAGTTTGAAAAGCACTAAAGATTACCGTTACCATGGTCAAAATGACCTTTTTTACACCGGTTGCGCATGGGCTGTTTTATGCTAGGCCAGTGGTTCTCAACTTGTGGGTCGTGACCCCTCTAGGGGACGCACGTCCATTTCACAAAGGTGGCCTAAGACCATCGGAAAACACATATTCACTGAAGTTATGAAGTAGCAATGAAAATAGTATTATGGTTGGGGTCATCACAAGAGGAACTGTATTAAAAGGTCGCTGCATTAGGAAGTTTGGGAACCACTGCGCTAGACTCAATTTTGTGTGTGTAGACCAGTCAACCTTCGGTGTGTGAATCTCTTCAATGGCAATACGAAGGGGTTTTAAATGGAAACCTCAAAAGTAGGAAAATGTAATATTGAGCTTTGGTTGGTAGGTAGGTGGATTGGCAGGCGGTCAGACAGGCAGGTAAGTAGGTAAGACAGACAGCTATGCTGGTAGGTTTGCAGGCAGGTAGTTTGATAGACAGGCAGGTTGATACGCATGCAAATAGGTATTTAGGCAGACTGGCATCTATATAGACAGGCAGGCCGGCAGGCAGGTAGGTATTTAGGCATGTAGCAAAGCAGATAGATAAGTAGACAGATAGGTTGGCAGGTAGAAATGTAAGTAGGCTGATGGACACAAAGGTTGTTTGATATTCTGTCCGATCAGTCTGCAGTATTAAAGTTTGGTTAGTTTTACATTAGTCTCCCCAAACAAAGTAGGTTATGTTTCATTGACAAGTTTGTTGGGCTGGTCTACTTTCCTGCAGGTTACGGGCGTGCCACTCTGTTGTTTGCTTTCAGGGTAGTCTTGCATTTAGTTTTTTTTTTCCGAGAAAGAGAATGCCTGTGACATAGATTGCAGCTCTATCTAGAAGGGTGGTGTTAGACTCAGTTTATCCATGTTTTTGGAGTATTAAAGCGCTAGCGTGCTGAAACATACAAGCACGCGATATCAACGGCATTGCGGAAAACCCCCGTAACCTTGTGCCAAGATGAGTGGCTCAAGATCTACCAATCAGAAATGAGCTAGTCTGTACCGCTGTGGTATTGGGAAAAACTAACGTTAGTTGTACCCAAAGTTTATACATAGACCTGTATGTTCATTGTGATAACAGTACTCTCGGTTAACCTCCCACCTTCGCGGTGACCTGCTAATATATTTAACAATAAGCCAGCCACCAGTAGATTTCTTTTCTGTGTTTGGAAAATGAAACAGGCCCCAGGGAATCAGCAAGTAAAACAATTTCTAGAACGTCCTAGAACTACGAGGTGTCAAAATTGTCATGGCTGACACCGCAAAAGCGTATTGATTGATGACCCGACTGCACTTTTCAGATTGTGTGGGCTGTAAAAGTGCCTTAACTCACGGAATGCAATCCCTTACCTCACAGTTTTCGTGATTTGGAATCGTGATGCATCTCGACCAGGGAACAAGGGGGATCAACCAATGAACCGCTAGAACAGCCGTTCTCAGCCTGTGGATCGCGACCCCTTTGGGTTCGTAGAACATAAATTAAATCAGGATTAGATCACGTAGAACAGAGACGGGGAATTAAATCAGTATTAGATCACGTAGAACAGAGACGGGGAATTAAATCAGTATTAGATCACGTAGAACAGAGACGGGGAATTAAATCAGTATTAGATCACGTAGAACAGAGACGGGGAATTAAATCAGTATTAGATCACGTAGAACAGAGACGGGGAATTAAATCAGTATTAGATCACGTAGAACAGAGACGGGGAATTAAATCAGTATTAGATCACGTAGAACAGAGACGGGGAATTAAATCAGTATTAGATCACGTAGAACAGAAACGGGGAATTAAATCAGGATTAGATCACGTAGAACAGAGACGTGGAATTAAATCAGAAATTAGAAAATACAATCATTTAAATAATTGACACCACAACGGGAATTTTTCATAACCATAATACAATACATCATCATCATGTAGCAGGTCCTTTGCAGAACGTCGCTCTTATCACAGTCTGCCTATAAGAAACCGGGTCTCTTGCCAGTTCTCCCGCCTCATGAACTTTCACACTCAAGGAGTCACTTATATCCTGTGCCCATCTTCGTGTCGGTCGGCCTCTGCGCCTCCATCCTGGTACCATGCCTTCTGCTATAATTTTTTCCAATCCGTCAGAGCGCTTGATATGACCAAAATATTTCAGCTTTCGAGAAAGGATGCTGTTTATTAGCCAATCTTCTTTAATGTTCAGATCTTTTAAGATGTCAATATTTCTCATCTTCTTTGTCCAAGATATTCTGAGAATCTTTCTATAGCATTTCATCTCAAAAGCCCCTATTCTCTTTCTTAAGGACTGAGAGATAGTCCACGTCTCACATCCGTATGTAGCCACAGGGAAGATGAATGCTCTCAAATTTCTAATTTTTATCTCCTTGCTGGTGCTTAACCATAGACTTTTATATAATATATAGCTACCGTAATTCGATCTGAATATGGAGAAATGTGTAACGTAAAGATGCAAACAGCAGTGAATGGAGAGTGAGAAGCAACAACGAATTTTAAAATCTGTTTAAATCACCACTGATCACTGGCATCATAAGAGCTAATAGACTGAAATGGTTGGGACATAATGCACGAATTTCAGATGACATAGAAGCAAAAACTGTATATACCAAGGAGATGAATGGTCGTAGACCGCGAGGCAGACCAAGAAGAATATGGAGAGATAATGTCCAGGCAAACCTGCAAACACTTGGTGTTACCAACTGGAAATAGAAGGCTAACCAGAGAGATAAATCGAGGCGGGTGATATCTGCAGCAATGAACCTCAAGGATTGGAATGCTGAAGAAGAAAAAGATGTTACGAAATGACTGTTTTTAAACAATTAACATCTATGAAAATGTGTATGCATTTCACTGCTGGAAGATTACTGTGTATACATTTTCTTCTGCTTTTTTTTTTAAATTTAGTGAATTTTTGTTATGTTGTTGTTGTTGTTATTGTTGTTGCTCACGCTGTATTATGTCACAACAGGACAATGATAATGATGATGATGATGACATAGGGTCAAAATATTTTCTGCTGTGGTCCCCGCCCCGTTAGAAAGTCTTCCACAACTACCGTCATTTCTGGTTGTCTTTTGGGGTTCGAGGATTACCATGACTCCCAGGTCGACCCAGCCTTGAGTGGGTACCGTGTGCAGTCCCGGGAAGTAAAGGCGGTCGGCGTGATGCTGACCACATCATCTATCCTGTGCCGATTGGTCTGTAATATATATAGGTCTCGCCCTGTATGACCTATACGCCTAAAGGCTTGGAAAAGGGTCCTTTGCTTTACTTTTGTACTCACTTTGGGGTCAGAGCAAACGCTTTCAGGGGTATTTAACAACTCTCAGACTGGACATTTACAACCCCTGCTATAGAATGTCCAGTCTATCTTCGTCGTAATTCGGCCCCAATATCTTTCTGTAAGTTCTCGAATTTTTACCACATTGCTTCAGAAATAGTTCATTCTTCTTCTTTCGTTCGCTAGAAATAAATTATCTATATCTGCAATGTTGTCTCTAGTATGAACTTCACTGTCTTTTGTAATTCATTCAGCGACCCATGTGGTTTTATATTCACACACACACACACACACACACACACACACACACACACACACACACACACACACAAAACCAAAATTGTGTTGTTGTAAACGTATGTATAATTACAAAAAGAAAGAAAGAAAGAAAATGTTTCTGTTGTAAATATGTGTACATTTACTTCTTCTTCTTCAGCATTCCGAGCCCTTTAGGTTCATTGCTGCAGACATCACCCGCCTCCATTCATCTCTCAGGTTAGCCTTCTCTTTCCAGTTGGTAACACCAAGCGTTTGTAGGTCTGACTGGACATATCTCTCCATGGTCTTCTTGAATTGCCTCGTGGTCTACAACCATTCAGCTCTCTCGTGTATACAGTTTTTTTCCTCTCTGTCATCTGACATTCTATATGCCTTAGCTATTTCAGTCTATGCCAGTGATCAGTGATGATTTAAACAGATTACGAATGTCTTTTTTGCTTCTTATTCAGTTATCCGCTGTTTGCATCTTTGATGGGTCCAAAGATTTGTCGTAAGACTATTTTCGAAAATGTATAATAATGCTTCATATCTTTTAGCTGTGCTCAAAGTTTCAGAGCCACATAAAATGACTGGTCTTATCAATGCTTGATATATTTTGATCTTAGTGTTGCGAGATAGAGACTTTGACTTTTGCAGATGTTGAAGGGCATAGTATACTTTATTTCTAGATTGTATTATAGATTATATTTCTTCTCTCAGCATGTTGGAGCACTTGAAGTCTACATTCAAGTACTTATATGTTTTCGATCGTTTGATTTTCATATCGCCTTGTATGTTGTCGAAGTTTATATCCTTTCCCTGTCTTGTTATTAAAATGTATTATGTCTTATCTTGAATGATAACTAGTCCTATTTTGTGAGCTGCTTCCTTTCAAGAGAGCCAGCTATGTAACTACCCCTATGAAACTGTTGACCATCATCTCTTTGAATACCCAAAGACTAAAAGAATGCTACTCCCTCCGAGACCAGACAAGTGGAACACCTTGTACGGAGGAAAAGAACAGCTTGTGAAAACGTGTAAATTCCACTACATGGCATTGGGTCAAAGGGCGAAAACTCATGCGCCGCTGGATCAATAATAACACCAACAACTACTAAGAGAGTCAGTGTTTTTAGTCTCTGGTTTATTTTCTCCAAAGATAATAATGCCATCTGCATAATCAAGTATTCCTATAGTTTCTCCTATAGTACATTCTTATTTCAATTTCCTTATAATTTTCTCCAGGGCTAAGTTGAAAATAAGTGAGACAGAACATCACCTTGCTATAAACCAGATGTTATTTGAAAAAGGTTTCTGCCTCTATATGTTACTATGTGATAAGTGTCTTCCATACCTAGTTGTGTCATGGTAATTAACTTCTTTAGTATCCCAAAGCCCTTCATAGCATTCCATAATCTGTTTCTATGCACACTATCATACGCTTTTTTAAATCCACAAAAGCATTATGTGCATCTCTTCTATATTCCCCGTTTTGCTCTGCTCTTTGCCGCTACATGAATATCTGATCTATTGTTGATCTGTTCTGTCGGAAACCCGCTATTTACACAGAAAAAAAAATAATGTCTCGTAAACGTGTGCATTATTACAGAAAATAAAATACTGCTGCGATAACTTGGGTATATTTACAGAAAATAACGTTACAATTGTAGTAAATGCAAAATAATATGTTATTGTTGTAATTATGTGTTTATTTGAACAGAAAAAAATATTATGTGTCTCAAACGTATATATAATTAACGACAGTTAAATATTGTAGTGGTAACATGTGTGTAATTACAAAAAATATTATCATGTAAATGAACGTAAATGTGTGCATAATTACACACACACGCGCGCCCACATTTTTATACATATAAAATCAATGTTTGTATGTTTGTTTGTTACCTATGGACTCGGAAACTACTAAACTGATTTAGCTAAAGTTTTCAGGATATGTTTGTTTTGATACCGAAATTCTACCTGTCATGGTTTGAAATAGGTGGCGACATTTGTTAGGAAAATATTTTCATTTGAGTTACATTTGATTAAAGTCACGTTCGTAAATGCGCATGCGCAGTAGTCGGAACGCACGATTTCTACCATTCGCCGGCGTGATGCAGCAGACCAGACCATCTCTGTATCTGCGCAGGCAATTTTTTCGCCATTAACCATAATAGACACGATTTCTATTTTCTTCCCCTTTCAACAACCTTCGATGAGTTAGAGAGTAGTCGGTGGATTTGAGAAGGGGGTGGGGCGCATCGAAGACTATGTCTGCGCAGACAATGATTGTGTTAGACACGTTTGATTTCTACTGTTGTGCCGTTGCAATAATACTTGAAGTTTATATCTGGAATATCTGTTAATGAGAAAACAATTGCCTGCTGTTTTGAATTGTGTTAGAATCGGGACACACATCTCAAATAGTTTTGTTCTCTTTTTGTTGCTGCAAAGGTGTGGTTGATTGGCTGAATGGTTAGAACACTGGGCTCCCGTGCGAAAGACTAGGGTTCGAATTCCGTTTTGGTATTTTTTTTCACCCTGGGGCAAAATGAAATCCTCACCTGCACTGTCGGGGCGACAGCACTAGCCATGCGGCTCTAAATATTATTTTTAAAAAAGGACAGGTACGTTGGTAAACCAGTTAATTAAATTGGACCATTTCGCATACTTATGATTTCATTTCAAACTTTCCGATTTCTTGGTTACGTTGAATTTTTTAGATTTCTATTTATTGCCATTTTGATTTAATTATTTCGTCTGACATTGCGTTTGAATTAGGCTGTGTTGTTTATCATAGCATTCATTTGGTAATTATGGTGAATTTTTCCTATTTTCGTTACTTTTCACCTGGTTATTTTTTTCCCCCAACTACGATGAGGAAAAGAGTAATCGGTGAATTAAGGTGGGGAGGGGGAGGGGGTGTAACATAAACTGTTAACTGAGAGAGCTTTAAGTCACAGTAACTGCCTTACCCACTCAAAGTAGCAGTAATGTAGTTGTAGTTGGGCGGTACACCGTAGTGCTCTCATGCCGGAGACAGCCGGCAAGGTGATGACGTTTTTCTGTCGGGGAGTGAAATTACACATCCTAACCTGATCAGTCCGTAGCGATAGCACTAGCCATGCGGCGCCAAATCTTCTGGCTCACGACTCCCTATGTACTCCGATGGTAAAACAGATAGCAGTAACATTATTTTAGTTATTGTAGTGGTGGTGGTGGTGGTAGTAGTTGTACTGTTACTTGAAGGATGGTGTGGTAAATATTACACTAGCCGTATTTACTACTCATTACAATTCCTGCTCCCCATTTTAGTCCGGATGGACAGGAATATCAAGGTCAGTTACAAAAATATCGTCAGGTGATGACACTCAAATCCTTCAAAGAGGGAGAGAGCAGTGGTCGGTGGATGGGGAGGGGGCGGGGTGCTGACTGAAACTGGTAACTTAAAGAGCTTAACACATGATTTTAAAGTTTTCATTTCCTAATTTTGTTTTAAATTTTACTAACGCTACGTCTATTATTTTTATTTGTTTTCACGACTTACTTGGTTATTTACAAGTACAGTAGTAAGCTTTGCCTCCGTCTTAAAAAAAAAAAAAATTACAAACAGCTTTAGCATGGGATAACCGACTAGCCATTTTTTTAAAACTGTCCTAATAATACCATTTAAATGACCACTAATATATGTTGCGTGTTCTAAAGTCGGCAAACCAGACTATCTATGTATCTGGGCAGACAATGATTGCGACAGTAACCATATTAGGCACTTGCGATTTCTATTTTCTGTCTTTTTTATTTGGCCAAACTATGCCACAGCAACGCGTGGCCAGGTACAGCTAGTACACATATATTATTGGGTAAACATGTTTATTATTAGGGGAAATAAACTAGTCTTGTTGTAAATGTTTGCATGGTTAAATTTAAAAAAAGGATGATTGTCGTAAATGTTTGCATGGTTACATTTAAAAAGGCTGATTGTCATAAATGTTTGCATGGTTACATTAAAAAAAAAGAATGATTGTCGTAAATGTTTGCATGGTTATATTAAAAAAAAGGATGATTGTCGTAAATGTTTGCATGGTTACATTAAAAAAAGAATGATTGTCGTAAATGTTTGCATGTTTACATTAGAAAAGGATGATTGTTGTACATGTTTGCATGGTTACATTAAAAAAGGATGATTGTCGTAAATGTTTGTATGATTACATTGAAAAAAGGATGATTGTCGTAAATTTTTTATGGTTACATTAAAAAAGGACGATTGTCGTTAATGTTTGCATGGTTACATTAAAAAAGGATGATTGTCGTAAATGTTTGCATGGTTACATTAAAAAAAGGATGATTGTCGTAAATGTTTGCATAATTACATTAAAAAAGGATGATTGTCGTAAATGTTTGCATGGTTACATTAAAAAAGGATGATTAACGTAAATGTAGTATGTTTACTATCTCTCTCTCTCTCTCTCTCTCTCTCTCTCTATATATATATATATATATATATATATATATATATATATATATATATATATGCATACATGTATAAGCGACTTGAATGTGTATATTACACAACACACACACACACACACACTCACACACACACACACAATGATATTTGTGGCGTTAAGGTGTGTATGATTATAGTTTTGTAAATATGTGTAGATTTAGAGAAAAAAATCATTTTCGTGAACATGGTATATTTACAAGAAAATATACAGTACAAATGTCGTAAATGTATATTCACAGAAAACGAGATTTTTTCGATATAACTGCCATAAATGTTTGAAGTTTACCTTGTAAGTGTGCTTCCTGGAAGATTTGACATGCATTGACTCAAGCTTTTTATGGTGAATCCAACAGGAGATGATGGCAGAAACTCTGTTAAATTGTATCATCATTATCATCGTCTTCTTCATCATCATATATCAAATATAACAGGTCCTTTGCAGAACGTCGCTCTCATCACGGTCTGCCTGACAGAAACTCGGTCTCTCTCTAACTCTACCGCCTCGTGCACTTTCATTTTCAATGAGTCCTTATATCTTGAGCCCATCGTCGTGTTGGTCGACCCCTGCCTCTCCTTCATGCTACCATGCTTTGTTATTATTATTATGTTTCAATCTACCTAGTCGCTTGATGAGACCAAAATATTTCAGATGCTGTTTATTAGCCAATCTTCCTTAATGATCAGATCTTCAAGAATGTCAGTATTTCGGTTCTTCTTTATTCATAGTATTCTGAGAATCTTTTTATAGCATTTCATCTCATTTGCTCCTATTATCTTCTTTAAGGCTTGGGGGCAAAAAGGGGGATGGGGGGATGTCCACGACTCGCCTTTATGTGTTTCTTGTGATGGTGCTGTGACAGCTTGTCGTGTTCAGTTGTATACAATAATTATTTAAGGTCCCTTTCCGTTACAAAATAGGTCGCATTTGTGGAAATACAAATCCAGACAATCATATACTAGGGTTCTGAATGGATGGATTAAACAAGAACTATTTATTGTTTATAAAAAACGTACTGGAGGGGAACATTAAAGGCGAGCAAACAAGAGGTCGACAGCGATATAAATGTAAGATACATATAAAAGGGACGCACGAAAGGCAGTCTGAGAGAGTGGTCATCCGGGAGAAGAGATAGCAAGTGAGTTCCATTGCAGCCAACCTTCATTGCGAAGATGGCACCATGACTGCTTGATGGACAGTTGCACAACGTTTAACAGAATCTTTTTATTAGGTTGAAATTTGTTTGTCTGTGCAGTTGTTTGCGTTCCATTTTTATACTATTTTTAACATATTCAGAGAACAGAGTATGTTTGTTTGTTTTAGTATCCAGAAGCCATAAGCTGTTAACCCTTAGGCTCGGTATTATGGATATTGCAACCTTTTGGCCTTGATTCCATTGTAAATACCGTAAATCTGGGAGAAATGTGGCTTTTCTGCCTACCCCCGGGAGTGAACCCGGACCACAAGGAGTTCGTCACCCGGTCTCCGCGCAATCCGGTTTAGTCAACTACGCTAGAGAGCCGGGCGGAACAGAGTATAAATGTACACACAATACAGTAACATGTGTCGTTCGTTAAGTGTAGACTGTCATGTTTCGCCGTCTCACACGATCACCAGAATCATAGAGCAGGCCACTGTTCTTGTCTCTCCTTATCGGTATGGCCAAGCCACCCAGGTATTATTCTCTTTGTCAACTTCTTGCTTTCTTTCCATCTATCTTTCTAGTTGTTATCATTGTGTCGAATCCATACCTTCTCAGAAAACGTAAACAACAACAACAACAACAACAACAACAACAACAACAACAACAACAACAAACACAGATTGCCTGTGTCTAATTGTTCTAAAAAAGTTTACTACTTTCATGTGTATCGATGAGGACTGCTTCGTTCTGTTTTTCCGTCTCCCCATGATATACCTGGCATTCTTTAAAACAATAAATAAGTGACCTAAATGTGTGTTTATTTGCAAACAGCACAATGTGCAATTGCCGTAAACGTGTATACATTTACAGACAACAGAGTGTATAACTGTCGTAAACCTGCGCATATTTACAGAAAACACAGTCTATATTTATTGTAAACATGTATATATTTACACACATCACAAGGTCTAAGTGCCGTAAAAATGCGTATATTTACCACACACACAAAAACACTAGGTCTATTTGCGTAAACACGTGTATATTTACAAATAACACAAGGTCTAATTGTCGTAAACTTGTGTACATTTAGAAACAACACAAGGTCTCATTGTCGTGACCATCTGTGTATTTACAAACAACACTAGGTTTCATTGTCGTAAACATGTGTGTATTTACAAACAACACAAGGTCTCATAGTCGTAAACATGCATATATTTAAAAACAACACAAGGTCTCATTGACGTAAATATGCATATATTTAAAAACAACACAAGGTCTCATTGACGTAAACATGCATATATTTTAAAACAACACAAGGTCTCATTGTCGTAAAAATGCATATATTTACAAACAACACAAGATCTCATTGTTGTAAACAGGTGTACTTTTACAAACAACACAAGGTCTCATTATCGTAATTGTGTATATCGTAATTGTGTATATATTCACAGACAACTGCCGACTTGTGCCAGCGCCTATGGTAGATACGGACCCGTGTACAGACAATGTTCCTCAGGAGTCTTCATGATGCGGTCGCTCTTTGTCTTTTCTTTAACATGACCACCGGATATGCCAATGCCTTTCACGCTACGGTGAGTTTTATCTTTCTATCTTCTTTTACTCCACCAGGACATCACACACACCCGATGACCCAAAGTGACACCATGTAGATGAGGATCAAACGCGGAGAGGTCCCAGAAACCACGTTCAGCCATTAGACCATATTTATGGCCGGGCTATCTTGCGGCCCCTGACAAGAGCCAGAGTAGAGCTTCAAATAACGAAATATTGCATCCCACAACGGGTTAACTCGATAAGCACGGTAAGTTTTGGACAGCGTTCTGGCAATATGGACGTTACTAACCCCAACCACATACACTGGACGAAATTTTACTTTACAAACCGTCTGTGGCGGCCTATATAACGGTGTCATGTGCCTACCCTTAGTTTATGTTAATTTCTAGTGGGCTGCGTGGTCTAGAGTCATAGTGTTTGCCTCGCGTGCTGGAGGTTCCATGTTCAATACCCGGTAAGGGCTGGGAATTTTCAACGAAAACCTGGACTTCTAGTAATTCCCCCTGGTCTCTGGGTAGTGAGATCAGACACCCGTGTGCATTGTTGCGCACGTAAAAAATCCCTCAGCAGTTAGAAATCGAAAAGATTAGCCAAACGGAGCTGCCCGGGCAAAGTTTGAAGTTAAAAATGTACCCAAAATATTTCAGGATCATCGCCGGTGCTACATAACCTGTGCACTGTGCTGAGCTTCTTCGGACTCAGACTTGAAAAACAGAGCACTTATGGGTTACCACCCGTGTGCCATGAGGTTGGTCCGTTATTCAAACTTCAAACTTCAATGTAAATTGATGTAACCTGTGGTGGCATGACAATGGTTTGAGATGAATCCTGTTTGTATTCAATAGTTGTTGATTTTAGGCTGTGCAAAAGACATGGCCAATGAAGACACTTTTTGTGCAGTGCCTAGTTGGTCATGTTCTTATTACACCGGTTTCCATAGCGAGGTGCACACGCCATTTGGAGATGGTGACAGGTTCGATTGCTAACACGGTAACTAAGGCTTTAGATTTTTACGTTGTCTAGTGTGTTCTTACCATCTTCTTTTTTCTCTAAGTACCGATCAATACATTGTCTGTTTGTTTAATATGTATTTAGCTATGCGGTTAAAAGGGGTTTCCTGAAATTGTTATGTTTGATTATCTACCACAGAATGACCGCCTTTAATTTTCAGGCTCCACTCCGCCTTGCAATTACGGAGAGAAAATTCTGTATACAAGGACGGTTTCAAAATTAATGCCTCTAATTACCCAAATATAATGGCACCTGTGTCAATTGTCACTGATGTCAGAATATTTTAAACTAACGTTGATCTCCCCACGCCCCGCCCATATACACACTAGCTCGCTTCTGATTGGTAGTTCCTGAACCTGTCACCTTGACACAAGTTTATGGGGATGTCCCGCAATGCCGTTGATATCGTATGTTGTATATTTCAACACGCCAGCGCTTTTAACACTCCAAAAACATGGAGAAATTAGTCCTAACACAACCACCCCCCCCCCTCCCCCTTTTCCCGTTTTTGTCACAGGCATTCTCTTTCTCGGAATGTAAACGTAAATGCAAGACATCGCAGAAAACAAACTTGTGAATGAAAAAGTGACCTACTCTATTTAGGGAGACTAACGTTAACCTAAAAGTGAGAACCTTGTATGAGTAAATGATTTACAAGACATAAATGGGTACGTATGTGGAAAGTGGCGCATGCGCACAAAGTGTCCAAAATGTCATAACTGAACACTTGGATAAGCAGCCAAAGTAAGGTCCCTTCAAGCGCAATGGAAATAGGGCTAGATCTATATTTGTATAGATCAGTCGGCACTTTATGAGTGATGTGGTCGCATCCCGCCGGCCACCTTTACTTCCCAGAACGGCAGCTGGTACCCAGTCCAGACTGGGTCGACCTAGGAGACATGGTCATTAAGTAGCTAAAGGAGGAGAAAATAAAAAAAAAATTAAAAAAAGACCTGGAGATGTTGATATCTATTGAGCATTTTCCCACAAATAGCGTTTAGACAAGAACTGTTTAAAGGCAGACTGACTGACGAACCCCACCAGGACCGCACGACGAGCGATAAACATCCAGCGACACAAAGTGCCATCATTCGGATGAGAATCAACACTTAGCTTATATTTATGACTCCTGAGGACAGCTGGGGTGGGGCTTTAAAACAACAACAAAATCGCTGGGTTTTTTATTTATAGTCCCACCACAGATGACGTCACAGGACAGTCTAACATTTTAGAGGGTAGTAAGACTGGGTTTTCCGACTTTCTGAAGCTTTTAAAGACTCCAAAACATCTAGAACTGGCCCTAACCCCAACCCACCTAAGTCCCATGAGAGAGTGCAGCCAAGGTCCCACGAATGCATGCAGCTGAGGTCCCACCACTATCTATCTACGCCTATCTACCGACCCCCTGAAATATTAGACTGTTCTGTGACCTGTGGATTTACCCTGTTTGGGGTAGAATATTAATAAAGCAGCAGATCGCGTCATATATTGGGTCCGATTAGTTATCTATGGTTGAAACATTTGAAGTAGGTAAGTAGTTGTACCCCACTGGGATATCACACAAGCGATAAACACCCGGTGACACAGAGTGCCACCATGCGGATGAGGATCACCCGTGGAGAGGTCCCAGAAATCCCTTTCAGCCGTTAGGCAAATCTATGGCTAGGCCATATCTCTACCCCGGATATAATCGGGTCCCCCAAAGAAACCAAGGTGGGACTTCAAATAACAAAAAAATTACACCCCCCAAGGGGAGGATTAAAGAACAATTTAATTTTCTCTGTTCTGCACGTGTTGAGTACTTGCAGCAGATGTTTAAAAATCCTTTTACCAATTCCACACTTACATTCATCAATGTCTCCTTCTTTAGCTCGTTGAACAAGTGATATCACAGCCAGTTAGCTTTTGTGATAGAAAAAATATGACAGCTTGATCTCATTCTTCCATTATTGTTCGCTAAACCAAAGCAATTTTGAAAATTTTGTCTAAAATAAAATGTTGGGTACTTTCCTACCTTGGAACGCTGTCTTTATTAATGTTAACTTTGCTTCTCTGCAGACGTAATATCTGCAGTACTGCCGTGTGCAGCAGAGGGGGGGGGGAGGGGGGGGGGGGTGTTTGCATCATTATGATCCTTACTGCATTTGCAATGACTAGGGACTGAGTGGTCTCGAGGCATGGTGTCAACCTCGAGCGCTAGAGGTCCCGGGTTCAATCTTCGGTAAGGGCTGGGATTTTCTCACGTGAAATTAGACTTCTAGTAATTCCCCCTGGTCTCTGGGTAGTGAGATCGGACGCCCGTGTGCATTGTTGCGCACGTAAAAAAAATCCATTGGCAGTTGGAAATCGAAAAGTGTAGCCTAAAGGCGCTGCCCGGGCCAAATTTCGTGTTAAAAATCTACTCAAAGTATTTCAGGATCCTTACCGGTGCTACAGAGCCTGTGCACTGTGCTGAGCTTCTTCTGATGTATGACTTGCGTTAGAAGAAGAATGGAGCACTTATGGGCTACACCATGTGTGCCATAATGTTGATCCGTTGTTCAAAACCTCAACTTTGCAATGACCACACCGTGGGGTCTAGTTCTATCTTGTGCATTCATCGATTCCTTGGTGGCCGTTGATGCAAATTCGCGGCTTTATTTCTTATACTTTTTGTTTATTGTTGCTTTTGCTGTTTGCATTAATTAGATTGCATTAATTCAGGAAGCCGCTGTGGTGTAACGGCTTGTCGCTCGTTTGCGGATCGGAAGGTAGTGGGTTCGGCTGCAAGGTCGACCCAGCCTTGAGTGCGTGCCAAGTGGAGTCATCAGAAGTAAAGGCGGCCAGTGTAATACTAAGCACAACACCAACCAAGTGCCAGCGGGTCTATAGAAGAAGCAGAACTCCACGGCCAGCAGGAGCATGTACAGAAGGAGCATACCGATCCTTAGTAGGTGGTTTCCCCCTTCAACAATTGTTTCGTCCTGTTTATCCCCTAGACAATCTCGGAGGTGGGGTTAATTGGGCCGACCCAGGTCATGACCCCCAGGCCTTAGACATCTCCTGATGTGCTTATCGAACAATCAGACAAGACGTTATGATGATTGCAACGGGTACTGAGGTTATGGTGATATATCGTCGTTGCGGTAGCAAATTAAGCCCCATACTGTCCGACTAGAGTGACAAATGGTCTATTGGTTAATCGGACAGAATTTATCGGCCATACTTTAACAGTTGGAAATAGCATGGGCAGACGCTACTCTGGTAAATTTGGCTTAAGGGATTTAAAAGTTCTTTTCCATTCGGGGTTTGGCCTAGTCTACCGAGACCTATCCCCCACTTTGTTCCGTTGTGAAAGCTATTTTAGTACATTTTTGTGTGGAGGGGAAGATTAGCCATCTTGCGCCTACGCCAACAGCAAAGAGTTTTAAATATAGGTCTAGCTGTAGTGTACTTTACTTAACTTAAGATTGTTCCAGTTTGTTTGGTTAGTCGTTTGCGATCATTTGTTTGTTTATCAGCATACTCGACAAAATAAGCTTTTACGTCATTCCTCTCCCTTTGTCTTCTTTTTCATTCATCTTATCCACTTTGTTCTTCTCCTCTAATACATCATCTATAATCGATACTTTATCTCTTCATTCTTCTTCTATTTTCTTCTTATTCTTCTTTTATCTACTTTTCTTCTCTTCTTCTTCGTCTTTACTTCTTCTTTCTTCTTCTCTTCTTCTTCTTCTTCTTCTTCTTCTTCTTTTCTTCTTCTTTTTCTTCTTCTCTCTTCTTCTTCTTTTTCTTCTTCCTTTCCTCTTCTTTTTTCTTCTTATTCTTTCTTCTTCTTCTTCTTCTTCTTCGTCTTCTTCTTCTTCTTCTTCTCTTCTTCTTCCTTCTTTCTTCCTTCTTCTTCTTCTCTTCTTTTCTTCTTTTCTTCTTCTTCTTCTCTCTTCTTCTCTTCTTCTTCTTCTTCTTCTCTTCTTCTTCTTCTTCTTCTTCTTCTTCTCTTCTTTTCTTCTTCTCTTATTCTTCTTCTTCTTTCTTCTTCTTCTTCTTCTTTTCTTCCTTCTTTCTTCTCTATTCTTTCTTCTTCTTCTTCTTCTTCTTCTTCTTCTTCTTCTTCTTCTTCTTCTTCTTCTTCTTCTTTACTTCTTATTCTTCTTCTTCTTCTTCTTCTTCTTCTTCTTCTTCTTCTTTCTTCTTCTTCTTCTTCTTCTTCTTCTTCTTCTTCTTCTTTTCTTCTTCCTTCTTCTTCTTCTTCTTCTTTTCTTCTTCTTCTTCTTCTTCTTCTTCTCTTTCTTCTCTCTTCTTCTCTTTCTTTCTTCTTCCTTCTTCTTCTTCTTCTTCTTCTCTTCTTCTTCTTCTTCTCTTCTCTTCTTCTTCTTCTTCTTCCTTCTTCTTTCTTCTTACTTCTTCTTCTTCTTCTTCTTCTTCTTCTTCTTCTTCTTTCTCCGCAGCTCTTCTTGTGGAAACCATCTTCCTTCTTCTTTCAAAAAGTACCGCTAATCCTTATGCCTACAATCAAAAACTGTTCGAATATTATCTGAGCACGGATTAAATGCCCCCATAAAAGATAACAGTATTTTGGAAGCAGCTCATATTTTCCCAAGATTTGTTACAATTACTACGGTTTACTGTAGTTAGAAATGTACACATTCTAGTGCTTGAGTTTAATATTTGGATGCTGTGTAGGTGGGTTGGGGTGAGGGCCAGATCTAGATATGCTAATGATTACTATTAATGATGAATTAAATCATGTGTGAAAGGACGGAGACTAAGGGCGGAAAGTTATACAGGCCTACGTTCCCGATTCTCAACACTTTAAAAATTAGATTTGTTCGTTTTATTCGTCCTCTACCTCCTTCTTCTTCCACCTCTTCTTTCTCCTTTTCTTTCTCCTCTACTTCTTCCCCCTCTTCTTCCTCCTCTTCTTCCCCCTCTTCTTCTTCTTCTTCCTCTTTTTCTTATTCTCTAAATCCCTGTCTTCTCTTTCTCTTAGTTTTGTTGTTCCTCTTTGGCCCCCCCCCCCCCCCCGTCTACTTTATCTCCTTTTCATCTCTACCGCCACCGCCTCCTCCTTCCCCTTCTACTTCTATTTCATCCTCCTACCCCTTTTCCACCACTTTATCTTTTTAACTCCCCCCGCCCCATCCTGTCTCTCCCCCCCCCCCCCCCAAACATAGCATTCTTTTTACCACAAATAAACACATACACCAACGCATCTGTCCAGCTTGACATTCTAAATCCTCCAACAAACAGTACATGTGAAAGACAATATACATCCTGTCGCTGTTTCCCATCAATTCCTGCTTGTAAATCTCAACTTTATCCACCAAAAATGAGCCTGTCTGTGTTAATAAAAAACACGGCTACAGACTGCGTGACAACTCATAGACATCACAAATAAAATTTTCATCGCCCCTGCCCGTAGTTGGGCCAGAAAGCACTTTTATTCAACAGCCGTTAGATTTAATCATGTATTCTCCGGTTATGTGCACCAATTATATTGTTAACCGCGTTTTTATTTTGTTTTTGACAATCATTCATTTCCAGACAAATTCCTCCTTCTCTGATTCCTCCCCCACTCCTCCATATTTTTTTTTTCTTCTTTTTTTTTTCCTCGCGCTTCTCTTTCTCCTCTCCTCATCTTTCTTCTTCTTCTTCTTCTTCTTCTTCTTCTTCTTCTTCTTCTTCTTCTTCTCTTACTTCTTCTTCTTCTTCTTCTTCTTCTTCTTCTTTCTTCTTCTTCTTCTTTCTTTCTTCTTCTTCTTCTTCTCTTCTTCTTTCTTCTTCTTCTTCTTCTTCTTCTTCTTCTTCTTCTTCTTCTTCTTCTTCTTCTTCTTCTTCTTCTTCTTCTTCTTCTTCTTCTTCTTCATTCTTCTTCTTCTACTTCTTACTTCTTCTTCTTATTCTTCTACTTCTCTTCTTCTCTTCTTCTTCTCCTCTTCTTCTTCTTCTTCTTCTTCTTCTTCTTCTTCTTCTTCTTCTTCTTCTTCTTCTTCTTCTTCTTCTTTCTTCTTCTTCTTCTTTTCTTCTTCTCTTCTTCTCTTCTTCTTATTCTTCTTTCTTCTTCTTCTTTTTTCTTCTTCTTCTTCCTTCTTCTTCTTCTTCTTCTTCTTCTTCTTCTTCTTCTTCTTTCTTCTTCTTCTTCTTCTTCTTCTTCTCTTCTTCTTCTTCTTCTTCTTCTTCTTTCTTCTCTTCTGCTGCTGCTGCTGCTGCTGCTGTTCTTAGCATGAAATATTACTGCCAACAGCTAGACTGCGTTAGTTTTTTGTTAGATGTTGTTTATTCGCTCACCTGTCTGTCTGTCTGTCTGTCTGTCTGTCTGTCTGTCTGTCTGTCTGTCTGTCTGTCTGTCTGTCTGTCTGTCTGTTTGCTTTCTGACTCTGTGTCTGACTGATTACTTTCATGGATGTCTGCATTTATGCCTGTGTAATTATTTATTTATGTATCCTTCTGTTCTAGAGCAGTCGATGGGAGACTCGCTTTCAAATCCAGCTGTGACTCGCTGCAGCACACGGCCGGTTTTCGAAACAGGGCGCTTACCGGGGTTCACCCAGCGTTTAACTACTTCTTTGTTGTTATTTTTGCTGTTTTGTTAGTTTTGTTGTTGCTAGTAGTATTCATAGCCTTCTGAGAAGAGCTGCGGTTATTAGCCACCTCGATACTTCCGTTCGGTGGCCAAATTAGAAGGAGCATGAACCAAGAGGAAAACACCAGAAGAGGAAGGACAGTAGAAACGCACTCGGACACGGGAACGGATCTAGCGGTCTGACTTAGAGGGAAAAATAACTGAATTTGTTTACTGCTGGCTTTCCTTTCTTGGTTATGGGAACTATTTCAGCCTTCTTCCATTCCTTAGGAATTAGTCCCTGGGCCCAGGATTGGTTTATAAGGTCTAAGACTCGTTGCCTATCAGCTGGTCCCAAGTGTACTGTCGTTTAATCTGTTGTTCGATCAGGTACAAGTGCCTTCCTTTTCTTAAGGTTTTTTAATGCACATTCAAGTTCTTGGGGACTGAAGAATTTATTTATTATATCTTGGTTATCTTCTTGCTTTTTGTTGGTTTTCTTCAGTTCTCTCGTCACTTTTTTTTTCTCTCGCTCTAGGCATGAATATTTTGCTTTCCTCTGCAAAACTATCAGCCAGCAGGTTTGCTGCTTGTTTACCAATGGAAGTTTTCCCACCATCTTCAATGACAGTGTTGGCATGGCTCGTATTATTCTCCTCATTGAGACTCTTTACTAGATGCCATAGCTTTTTTTCATCTTTCTCCCTTTTGAGAGCTGCAGTCTTTTCCTGCCTTGTTCGGATGCATGTGAGTTTGTCTCTTCTATAAATAGCCTCATGTTTTTGTGTTCTGTTACGTTGCGGTATAAGGGGAAAAAAAAAAAAAAACAGACAATGATTCAAACAAACGATGAGTTTCTTACAGTTCATTGTAACGGGAATGTTTAAAAACATCAAAGTTTACACATTTCCTAGACGCTTCACTCTCGGGTATTCATTGCCAGCTTTAGCCTCCCGTGGTTTAGATGAACAGTTTTTCGGTGTATGCGGGATAGGCTGTCAAAATAATCCCCACGCATCCCTGCATATGTATATAGATTTCTAAACAACGTCACAGGCGTGTGTGAATTACTGTATATTCTATTGTTTTAGGGGTACACAAATTGTTTGTTAAACAAGGATCATTAGAGGGAGAACGAAGCACCACTAAGAAATAAAAAAGTTAGCCAGTGTGTTGGGAAACGAGCAGGCAGATAGGCTGGCCGGCTCTGTACCGCTTGGTGGTGAACTGATGTATTACAAGCTGAATGTTGTGAGGGATTTTGGGAGCGACTGAACAGTCAGAGGCACAGTAGATCATTACGGTCTGGGCAGAATGACACGGAGAGGAGTTACCAAGGGATCTGGCTGGCACTTAACACTTAGGGGAAAGGCGAGACGAATATACAATCAGACAGTTACTGGTGCCATCGGAAAATGGGGACGGAGCGCTTATGGGGTGTCCCGAGTGCTGTGATGTCGATTTCTAATTCAACATTCAGTTTAGGAAGGTAGAGGCAGAGATAAGAAATACTTAGAGCAGAAAAAGAGCAGGAGTTACAGGACCTAGTGAATCAAGCCAACAGGCTGAGTGCAGAGTATGGATTAGACCAGTTATTTCAAAACTGTGATCCACGGAAAGGCGCGACCTCTTCACAAGGGCGCCGCGAAGTATTAGAATATACATGAGTTGTATGTGTTTTTATTTCTTACATGCGAATAGTCATTCTTTTACTTAGGTTAGAGCGCCGTGGAGATATTTTAATAGAAAAAGGGCGCAGCGACAAAGAAAAGTTTAGGAAACACTGGGCTAGACATTAACATTCCAAAAATAAAAAAAACAATGGCAATTAGCAATAGAAAAGAGCGACCAATAGTGAACGTCACAGAAAACACAAGTGACACGTTTCTGCCAAACATGGACATTATCTAAAGCCCATATATGCGAAATCACCACCTGCGAGATGAGATGCCTGAGAAAAGCAGCCAACCTAACCATCCGAGATCGAGTGAAAAATGAAACTATCAGGCAAATTGTGAAAACAACATCTTGTACTAGATTCATCGAGGAACAGCAGATCAATTGGTTTGGCCATCTCGTTAGAATGCAGCAAGATCAGTGTCAAGGACCTGATATCTATATTATTGAACTAGGGCTCGCTGTACGGCCCTGTGACAGACAAACTATACCAAAACACACTCAACACATACACAAATGAAGCACACACATCATCTTTAATGGCCAAAGAACAATATACCCTACAACAACCTCTACAGTTATGGACAGTCCCTTTATCCGAAATGCTCGGGCAGTGGCGGCAGTTATATTTACCTATCCACCCCGGGCCATTCCCATGGATATACCCAGAGGACACGATTCCACCTCCTGTAGTGCAGCGCTAACTAGGCTACGATCTTCGCCATGCGAGACTCAGTGGCACACGCAGGGTGAGTGGTTCAAATATTAGCGGACAATGTCAACGACAGCACAAGACGCAGATAACACCCAAAAATCCAGGGACAAGAACACCTACCTAAACATGGTACGACCCCAACACAACTGTCTTAACATACTATCAGCACACGAGGAATAACAACAGCTAACCAACACATACGACGACAGCGTTAACACTACACAACCTATCTGTCAATTCCTAACAAAATAAATACAATCACGTCTCTCAAAATGTCCTCATCCTCGCCCACCCTTTTTCTCTCCCCTCCCCGTTCAGCTCCGGTTCAAACGTGTACGTTGCACCAGTGTTCACGAATCTCGGGTTTTCCCCGTATCATCAAATCAACTGGCTGAGCGCTGGTGCACATTTTTGGTCCGTCAAACACCAACATGTAGTTACACGACGTATTGTCTATACTCTGTCCCACTGGGCTATGACAATCAGATACCATCACAAGCACTACATCTCAGAAGATCAGCTACAAGAGCAAGAGGACGGCCAATGAAAAATGGATCGACAACATTAAAGAAACTCTACGCCTTCACGGCATGACAAAAGCCAGTGGCAGCCAACGTGCACTGGATCGCAAATAATTCCTCCCCACGCCGCTTAACCGCAGTAGTGGTTTATGATGATGATGAACATATGTCTCCTGTCCTGTACACACAGATGATGGCAGAAGAGAAACAGAAATCAACAAGAAAATGTGAATGGCTAAAACTATCTTTAATAAGATGCGACAATTTTTGACAGCTTGAGAGATAAATTACAAATTTTGGAAGAGAATTACGACGAATCTGCACACAAAACTCAGATTTTAGAACAAAACTAAAGTCCAGAAGCAGACGAACAGCCAGATCATTGCTCCGAAGTTTACACACAATGAAGGCGAAGAAGAAGAAGAAGAAGAAGAAGAAGAAGAAGAAGAAGAAGAAGAAGAAGAAGAAGAAGAAGAAGAAGAAGAAGAAGAAGAAGAAAAAGAAGAAGAAGAAGAAGAAGAAGAAGAAGAAGAAGAAAAGAAAAAGAAGAAGAAGAAGAAGAAGAAGAAAAAGAAGAGGAAGAAGAAGAAGAAGAAGAAGAAAAGGCTTAAAGGGGTTTACACCGGGGTAATGCCAGTGTGCCGGGGTCGATCTCAGCTGCGGGCTTTGTGCCTTGCGTTATTTTCGACAGTGGTATCGAGAAGCCGACCCTCCAGAGAGCAATGGCAAACTACCGGACGTAAACTGGCCTAAACAGCGAAAAAATGCTGGGATTGGTTCTGCAACGTCCTGTGAATGTTACGCAACTAACTTAAAGAGTCTTTAGGCTCAACGTTGGGCAACAGCAGTTTCGTGTCAACTGTTTGGAAAAGGGGGGGAGGGGGCTGTTGGTCTATTGGTAAATAACGGCTGCTTTCATTGATACACTTCTTTCAAACTAATTTGTTTCATTAATAGCCGGTAGAACACTAGTTCTCACCCTACCTAATGCCGCAATCCTCTAATACAGTTCCTCATGTTGTGGTGACCCCACAGCCATAAATTATTTTTAGTTGCTACACACACATCGTGATTGTAACTGAATCAGAGAGCATGCTGAGGGAGATCACAACAGGCATGCCTCGCTGCGGAAGACACGGGCGAGGAGTATTGTCTGCATGTTTTTAACAGATGCTGCCGGTGTGTTGGGAAATGAACAGGCGGACAGACTGGCTGGCTCTGCACAGCTTAACACTACACAACCTATCTGTCAATTCCTAACAAAAAAATACAATCACGTCTCTCAAAATGTCCTCATCCTCGCCCACCCTTTTTCTCTCCCCTCCCCGTTCAGCTCCGGTTCAAACGTGTACGTTGCACCAGTGTTCACGAATCTCGGGTTTTCCCCGTATCATCAAATCAACTGGCTGAGCGCTGGTGCACATTTTTGGTCCGTCAAACACCAACATGTAGTTACACGACGTATTGTCTATACTCTGTCCCACAGGGCTATGACATCCACCCCTCCTCTAAAACGATACTTCCTGATGACAGACATGGATGCTGCTTATCCTAGTCTGTAATCAAGTATCGACAACTAGGTATGGAATCTAACCCCCTATTTAAGGAACTATCAGTTAAGTGGGTAGGCAGGAGATTCTTTTACCCTGAGTCAACCACATGAGAATAAAGTACATAAATTTGTGGATGTACACACATGAGGACAACAGCCTCCCCCGAAGGTACAAATATTGTCAGTACCTGACACAAATCCGCCACCATATCCAACACTTTCTAATCATACAGGTAATGACTTTAAAATAATGTGGGTAAACCCACTGAACTTAACCCCACTCCAGTGCGAGTTAAACGCCATCGAACGCGCTTCCCAGCGATGCTAATAACAATGGTCGTCACAGATATGTCTTCCCGAGATATCCGTGGTTCTTTTGCAGCTCCCGACGTCCCGTCGTATTGTGTCTATAAATACGCAATCCCTGCCAAGACACTAGTCACACCTTCTGACCAACAGTGTAGAATAAATAGTAGACAAATACGTGACCTGCACGACGCATATCCATCCACCAAGGATACCGTCAACCCACATGTATAGTCTCCGACAATTTAAGAACCCCATAATTAGTCTCAGTGAAGCTCATTTGAAATACAATGTCCTCCCAACAATTTTGTTTTCACTATAATCGCTTTATAATTGTCACATATTTTTTAACAT